>JAOYSI010038539.1:0-28848 GCA_025775065.1 Hiodon alosoides
GGATTTAAAAAATATGTGTATATATATATATATATATATATATATATATATATATATGTATGTATTACATATATGTGTATATATATACACGCACACATTTATATGTGGGAATCCACACTAACTGCGATCAGCCCTATGTATACATGATTTGCATTTGTTGCCTTTGTGCTTTGTGAATTAAACGCCAACACAGGGCCAATTGTGATCGCAACTGCTGTGTGATAAATTATATCATTTGCACACATTGTGCATTTTCAGTGAAAGTGTGGGTTGAAATGTAATGTGTCTTCCCCTCCTTCCCCGTAGATGGTTCACTCACTTGTTCCTGCAGTAGAAAACAATGCAGAGTGTGCCAAGAAGACTGATTCCAATGGCAATGCAGGATATTGAAACTTGCCTCTTGTATACTTCTTCAGTCTCTGCAACCAAAAAAGGAAAACCATCACTAAAACCATTAGTTCAAATTATAATTATTATTTACCCTTTATTTTAATCAGCCATTTTCAAAATCTAGAAATATAGCTTATGTTGCCTAGCTGCAGACAGTGCTTCTCTTGGCTCGCTAACGAGCACCTTCCGGAGAGTACTGCAGTACTGACAATACTGAACCTCTTGTAGCCTGCAGTGTGGAAAAGAGACAAGTGGTTCAAAGGTAACTAGGACTGGAGGAGCCTTATTGTACTTCGTAACCCTCCTCACACGTGGTTCCAGGAATTTGGGAAGAAAAAAAAAAAAAAACAGACAGAGAACATGAAAAAAATGTGGGGACACAGCTGCTAAATTTATGTCTGAGTGTATGTGTGTGTGTGTGTGTGTGTGTGTATTTTTCTCTTTCTTTATTATTTCATCATTTCCGCCACCGTGGACCCAGTTCTTATGCCAGCATGTCACGTCCGAATACCCATGACATGTAATCGTCCTTCAGCAAGGGTTACGGCTCTTTCCTATTGGCCTATGGGTAGACAACGAGACAGCTGTTTGAGTAAAGGCTGAAGCCTGTGTGTGGTGGTAGGAGTTGTAGCAACCCGCAGAGAAATGTTAGCAAAATTTATAAATTGACTCCAAAAAAAAGAATAAAGAAAAAGCCAGAGAAGGTTTACATTTTATGCACAGGATCCACACACCGCACCATCAACTGCCGAATCCCAAATTAAATAAATAATTTAGGTTAATATGTATCAAGACTTCAGACAAGTAGATTATTGTACATTTATAAAGATTCAAATCATTTAAATGAATGATTATAATATATACGAGTTTCAAAGCAGGGATAGAGAATATACGATTACAATTTCATAGACTCTATTTTAGTTATCATCGCACTTTCAGACATTTCACTTAGGTTAATAAGTTTGAAATGAATTTGAAATGGCTTAAAATTGGATAAAGTTGGATTTACACAAAGATTCTAATTGCTTAATAAAAGTAAGTTGGAATAACTCCAAATAATTAAATTAAATCTAACATATTGTTTTTCTGAGTTTGGATTTGAGCAATTTTATAAAGTGGAGGTCTAATTAAATGGTGGTATTCCTTTTTTTTAAATTCAGAACATGTGCCAAATTAATTGAGAAAAACTGTATTGTTACTGTTACTATTGGTTTTATACTCATATATATATATATATATATATTATATATTATGCTGTTGGTGGGGGGGACCCATGATTTGGGGCTACTTGTCCTCTTAGAGGGAAGGGTCACTGCTAATCATTACAAAGTTCCATCCATCCATTTTCCCCACACCACCACACACAAACACACAGCAATTTAGCATAGCCAATTAACCCACATGGACACAGGGAGAACTTGCAAACTCACACATAACTGCACCCCGAGGCAGGACCAGAACCCGAGACTCCTGGCACTGTGAGGCAGCAGCACTAACCACCGCACCACCCCATTACAAACTTATTTTGAGTAATCACCTTTCTCCCACGGTGTGTGTCTATCCTGATGAAAGTGGTCTCTTTTAGGATGACAATGGGGGGTTCATTCAGGAGGGGTCACTGAATAGTTTGATGAGTGTTAAAATGATGTGAATCAGATGCTATAGCCATCAAAATCATCAGTTCTCACCACCGCCATCCTCAAAACACCAAATGAGTAATATCTTTTGGAAGAATGTTGATCCATTCCATTCCAAAAATTCGTAGAATCTATGCTAAGGCGCATTGGAACTGTTTTGGCCGCTTCATGTTGATTTTTCCTTTAATTTGTCACCCGTCTGTATATTAAATGGTTTTATACATAATACATTTGAAGCACAAACCCAGTTCAAAAGACACAATAAAGTAGGGGGAAGAATGAAATTGTTTGAAGAAAAATAAAGTTAGGGAGAAGGTGACTTGAGTAATATAAGCTGGTTTTTAGCCATTTTAACATTATCTAGTGATGATGATATGCTGTGTAAAGGCCCCAGTGGCCTTTCTTATTTCCTGGTCCCCCTGCCCTTTAAAGGACACATGAGACACTTTGCAGAGTCTGCTTCAATCCCAGAAAAACACAGATACTGCCTGTGTGTGAGTTTAGGCATTGTGGCAACAGCACAAATCACCTTCAGTACCTCTTCCCACTCTGATCTCTGTGTTTCCAAGGAAACTAAAACACATTAGTATTCTGAGGTGAATAGTAAGCGCGTGCGCAAGAGAGAGACAGAAAAAAAGAGAAAGTGAGCGAGAGAGATAGAGAGTCTATTCTATTCACCCCATCTCCCAACACTTACACCCAAAGATCAATGGTTCAAAAAAACCATACATGGTAATACTACCTTGTGCCCTATGAGCATTAGGTCTGTTCTATGTACCACAGTTCAAGGGCACAAATGCGAGCGAAGTAGCTACCATGTACTCAAGTGGTGGAGACTGTGGAGACTGGAGTAAATTTTAATGCTCCATTACTTCATTAATTTTCCATAGCTGCTGATCAAATTCAGCATTGTGAGGAATTTGATCTACTGTTTAACTATGGTGATCACATACAGAAAAACATTCCATAATTCATGTTTAGGAACGGACTTATACATCATGTAAGGTCTTTAATTCACACAAGACTCAGGAGCTAACAAATATCTTGCTTTTCAGTAGACAATTCCAGTGGTAGCCTGGAGGTCCCCATGAAGCAGATAAGCGACACTCGTTAGTGATGAGCTGAGAAAAGCCTGGGGAATTTACCCACCTCAGCCTGGACAGCGTACTCTCTGCCCAGGCAGTACTCTCCTGGCAGCAGTAGCTCGGACGAATGCCTTTATCAAGTGAGCTAGTCAATTAGAACTTTTAAAGTTATCACACTGCAAACAAAAAGCTTTCTCTTACCCATAAATTCGATGCCCAAGTCTGATGTTCCAGTGAAGTTAAGGGAGAGAAGAAGAACAAATTGATAATGGTTAGGCAAAATATAAAAACTGTGCCAACATTGTATCTTTATTTGTATTTAAACTAAGAAATGAATATAAAAATGTTTTTAAAAAAGAGAACTACGCAAAATCATCTATTGCAGTATAAACTTACACTGGTCACCTGTCAACCAAGAATATTGCAATAATTCATACCATGGGACCTTTTATAGCTTCTACTTAAATGATGGGGAGATTTACGTTTGAGATTTACAGAACTTGCTCCTCAGTGAACTACTTCTTTCCCTCATGCTCAGGATCCGTTGGTAAATAACTGCCCATATTCTAGTTGTAGTCCAGTTTACATTTGTTCCACAAAAAGTAAAGTATGTTTGTTTTGAGGAGAGGAATTCTCTTTATTTTTGTACCCCACTGTACAATATCCTTTACTCTGAAAACCATGGATACGTAGCATCCTTGTGTTTCAGTAGTATTTTAACTTAGTTAGGAAAGTAAATCTATTAATTCATATATTATTAATATATTTTCCCGCCAAATTTACAGTGAACGCAGTAGGAAAAGTTTATAATAGTCAGTCCTAACCGGTTGATCAATCAGCCGTTTTGCAGGCACACCAGGAACCTATCAGCAACTTGGTGTTGTTTTCTTGTACTTCTGCCGAAAACGGCACTGCCCCAATGTAATTCCAATTGTTTTGTTCCTGGCCAAATGACGTTATCCCTGACGTTGATCAATCAGGCATCTAGGAATTCAGTTACTGTTTGAACGAACATTAGATTTGGCTAAATAAGTGACCCTAGTGACATGACAGCAAGTTCAGTTTACTTAAGTGACTTGCGCAACCCCCAGACCTCAACCCATGAAAGCACCATTGAGATGAGATGGAATGGACTCTTCGTTGCTTAAATGTGCCACCGTCAAAACTTCTGTCACCTTGTAGAATCCATGCCCTGATGAATTCAGGATATTCTTGATGAATTTATATAGGAAATCAAGAAGAATGTCATTGTTTGTTATTTGGAAAATATTGCCAGGACATGAATGCTTCAGAAGAGAAAAGGAATAAACGAGATATCCTACCAGAACAAGGCTTGATATGAGGGGCGCTTTGATTAGCGCAGATATGAGTTAGGGTAAACAGTCTTGTTAATCGTGGTACATGATGGAAGAAAAATGGCCTAAAATCAGTGATATTTGGACCTGAGGGCTGCTGATATACATGGGATGATGATATTAAGTGGATTTCCACTCGCTACCTATCAGGGATGAAAGTAAGCCAATTTCTTTCTAATTATATTTCTGTCCTTCTTGAAGTCAATATTCTATTACATTTGATGTATATTGATTGTACTGCTTTTATTTGGATCTGCAGAGAGTTGCTCTTGAGCCAATGTGCATTGCATGCTTGTGAATGAGAATAAACAGACTGGATTTGACCATACGCTTTTATGATTACATCTAGAATTAAATTAGATGGGATTGACAATAAATTTGCTGATGATGAAATGACATGAAATATCTTGTCCACTTTGACGCTTGTGCATCTGACAGCGCTTAGAGTATTTATGACAGCTATTGGCTGATTTGCTCACCAAAAAAAATAAAATTTGAACAGGATCAGAATAACTCTGGGTTGCCTCAGTGGTAACGTCGGAAGATCATAAATGCAGTTTGTTTTTTAAGTGCTTTAGTCTTGGATGATAAAACTGATTTCTATAGTGAGCATTGTTTTTATCAATGTCGTGGTCCTGGGTTGCCTGCTAGTACCAAAGTCAATTGAAAGGTTGCTTCATAATTACCGAGGCTGCTGTTCCTGTTTGCGGTCCTGTTTGCTATTGCAACCCAGTGTGCATGATCTGCCAGCAGACGGCCCCCTGTTTTCTTGTGGCATAGTTCACGACCAGAGCTAATGCTGCACATATTCAATGGGCAGACAGCGTAAGATGGCAATGAAGAAGTATCCATTTTAGTGACAGATTAGTGTCCCAAGGTATGTCATTGTAGTTGGAACTCATCAGACTTCTATGCATCCAAACCTATTTACAGTTATCAATCCTGATGCAGCATTCTTGATCTAATAGAGTCAGGCTTATCTGCCGTGTATTGTAGAGGCAAAACCTACAACAATACGAGACAACCAATACAATAACTAGTAAATCACTGCAAATATATGTAAAATATACATATATTGCATAAATATAATGTGTGGAGTGATTCACAAATGTCTTCTTTTAACATTTTATTTTTTTAGTAACGTCAAATTACAGTTTTTAGCAGGAAGTTGAAAGAAACTAACCTTCTGACTGTAATTCCCCTCTACAAAGACTGATAATTTTATCTGTGGCTTTAGCCCGGATAGTAAAGAAAATAAGTATTCTCTCTTTCTCTGTGCTGTGATTATGCAGCAATTGTGAATGCCCTTCTTTATGTTAACATCTGGATACAGTCTGTCTTTGATGCCATCCTGCCATGCCTTGTTCTTTTTCCTCCAGTTGTGGCTAGAGGGGTTGTCATAGAAACCAGGTTAGCAGGAAAGAGGGTACACACCTTTTCCTTGCCAGAAATACAATCACCCCGAGTTCACATCCACAATAAGCCTTGTATTAATTAGAAAAAAAACAATTAAGTTTAGTTATTTTTACATTTTAGAAGAATGAGCAGGGAAATAAGGTATTTTAGTAATTAGTTTGTTTCAAACAAATTATCTCTAGTTATTTCAATATTTAGGCATATTTCAATTACAGACACAAAAATACTAATCAAAAAAAAATTCTATAGCAACGCAAACAAGAATATTCATAACATTTTAAATTCAACTTATCTGTACTTAAATGCAATTACAAATTAATTGTAACTGTGCGCTCAGCAGATATATTCTGCCTGTGTGCAAGAACAACAGCAACAACTACAAAAAAAATAACAACTATTATCTTCAGAAGTACTAGCATTCTTCTCATTTGGATATATCAATGCATCACAGACTAGCAGGGAGTAGCTGTGGCCTAAGAGGCATATTAGTTTGTATATTTGGATGGTCTGCAGTCAGTTAGTTGTTCATATTGATAGCACATTATCTTAGTAGATTAGTAATGTATATTAAAAAACTGGGATTTAGAAGAAAAATTATCAGTATTAAATTGTTAAATGTAAATTATTATCTACACATCACAAATAGGCCAAAGTACAGACTTCCCAAAAGCTATATTTCCCTTACTCAACTGGGCAGAAAATAGCTCAATCTGACTATACTAATTTGAGAGTGTAGGTCTCCATCTATATTGCTCAGTCTGAGGGTATAGATCTCTTTATATATTACAATGTGAAAGGGTATAGGTCTGCTTTGACTATGTTGTGTTTTGGCAGTTTAAAATGAGGAGAAAGGTGGGATAAATCAGTTAAAAATGTAGCTCAATGTGCCCCATGTCCACAATATTTTCTAACATAAGTTACTGACTTTCCTGAAAACGTTTAGTTTTTGCCAGACGATTAAAACCCAGTTCGCATTAATAATTTTTCAGTCACAGATGTAGTAACGGGCTGGCATTTAGTAAATGAAATACATGCAAATTCATCAAACATTTTGAGTTTTCAATATGCTTATGCAAATGGAAAATCTGACCATATTCATACCCAATTCCCAGAAATAAATAAATCCCACAAAATAATAGATTTTAATTTTATTTTAAGCAGGTATTTGATTTATTTAGGCATAAGGGATCTTAAAAACGGTATAGCAGAAAGGTGCATGGCATGATAAAGTTATCGTAGACAGATAATAAATGTGAATTAGACATACTGCTGGGGGCAGTCTATAGGTGTCACGGGAAGTTTTAACTTGTCTTTTAATACAATAAATGTGTTGGGAAGACACAAAGGGATTTTAAAAAATCTAATTTAAAATTCAAAAGTATTCTCCAGCCAATTTCTCTTTATGCCAGTTAATTGCAGGCTCCCATTGTTAACCAGGAATACACAAAGTCCAGAAAGTATGTATTGAAAGTACAAAAATAAATAGGCATTCTGAGCTGTATGTATTTACACAGTAATTATTGACATAAAAAACAAGCATTACATTTCTGGGTTAATCTGAAACAGTGTCCCAAATACATGAAGAAGCCCTCTAAAAGCAGGAATTAAATTCACTAAAGACCCGTCAGCAAACTAGTGCTGAATCTCTTTGAGCAGAGTATACTGTTATAAATTCCTTTGAAAAGGGCCCACTTCTTCTTAAAATGTAATAAGAATTCCCCAAATAGAGAATCTTTTTTCAGATAAATAAATATTCACATTTTTGATCATTTTAGTGAGCTCATTCAGCTTGCAGTCACAATTGTATGAAATGTCAAAAGCAGGTTCTCATCCCCAAGCGTCATCCCATGTGTCTGAGTGCCATGCTGCTTTCCAGAAGTACTCTCCTTCGGAGTAAGGGAGTCGTCTACATTTTCTTTTCTTGAGCGGCTCTGGGTTTTCTGGTTTTTTGATATCCTTTCCGAAAATGTAATCTTTTAATATTTTATATTATGAATTTTTCTAATGCCAATAAAAGAGAGAGAGAGAGAGAGAGAGAGAGAGAGAGAGAGAGAGAGAGAGAGATTTTGTGTGTGTGTGTGTGTGTGTGTGTTTGTGTGTGTGTGTGTATAAATTTGCATCTCTTTACTTTATAGAATAAATTGAACATCTGTTAAGATGAGTCCTTCTGCTTTATGTGTAAGTCTGAGAACAGACTTGGTTAATCAAAATTCTAATCACACCTACCTGCAGGCTGCATTATCAAACATAAAGCATGTTCAACTCCAGTACACATTATAGCACACAGAGAACTGTCTAGTGGAGTGAAGGTCTTAATTTTTTATATAAGTAAAATTCTGTCTCTCTTGCCCTCCTGCACATTTTAAACAGAATGTAATTGGCTTTGAAAGTCTCAGGCGACATGCTCATATGTGCAATTTGAGGTAAGCTCTTCTGTGTCTTGTTTCTTTTTTTTAATGGAAGGTTTTTTTTGCAGAGATGGCAGGGCTTATCTGCGTTCTCCCTTTCCTCCAGCTCATTCTGAAACATTGGACACAGACCCACTGGTAGTGACCCGTGACGTGTTAGCTAACTTCCCGTTCATCCTGGTCTGGAGATCTGCTTTGCTCATTCTTCACCCTCACATTTGTACTTCCAGGTCACCATAGACTGCATGATTAATTATCTCGACTTGTGATTCAGAACAAACAAATTAACCACTTAACATTTATTAAAATCACTTGAAATAACAATGAGTAAGTAAATACCAATTAATGGAGATGTTATGCAAACTTTACATGGTCCTGAAGTACAGAAGCACCCATCTTAGATGTCCTGTGTTTCCCCTGATTGACTTCCACCAATACAAATGTGTCAATATAAAGTTATGTTTGCTTCTGTTTTCTATTTCAGTGACAATGATAGCCCCAATTCACATAGAAGTGGATTTGCTCATTTTTGGCCAATGTGTTATGTTTGTGCTTCTGTCCAAATAGATAATTACACAGCCTAAAATCCATTGGTTTGCAATGAATGGGGAGGGGGCACTCCAGGTTGTTAAAAAGTAGCTGCGCTGTGCTATTTTCGTGCCAATGTATGCGGCTGCGTCTACCTTCAATAAGACCCCACAGAATGCTGTTAAAAGCGATAAAAATATGTTTAACACCACAACAACCACACTGTTTTATATCTTTACTGAAAGCTGCTTCCCAAAATGCATCTCCACAAGCAGAAATCAGGCTTAAGTTAAAAACCTCAATGAAGAAAAACTTTTGATGGCACATGACCAAAGAGATGGTCTGAATTGATCTGAAACGTCACACATTAATATGGATCTGGTTCCTCCTTTGCTGCTGTAACAACCTCCACTCTTCTGGGAAGGCTTTCTACTAGATGTTGGAACATTGCTACAGGGACTCGCTTCCATTCAGCCACAAGAGCAATCGTGAGGTCGGGCACTGATGTTGGGAGATTAGGCTATGGCTCACACTCGGCGTTCCAATTTATCCCAAAGGTGATCGATGGACTGCCAGATGGTAAAGTTTGATTCATCACTCCAGAGAACGCATTTCCACCCCTCCCTAATCCAGAGTTGCGCTACTCCAGCCAAAGCTTGGCATTGCGCATGGTGATCTTAGACTTGCGTGCGGCTACTCGGCCATGGAAACCCATTTCGTGATGATTCTAATGAGCACTTGTGCTGACATTGCTTCCAGAGACAGTTTGGAAATCGGTAGTGAGTGTCACAAGTGAGGACAGATGTTTTTTACATGCTTACGTGCTTCAACACTTGGCAGTCCCACTCTGTGAGTTTGTGTGGCCTACCACTTTGTGGCTGAGCTGTTGTTGCTCTAGATGTTTCCACTTCACAATAACAGCACTTAAAATTGACCAGGCCAGCACTTGCAGGGCAGATATTTGACTTGTTGAAAGTACGGGCCATTCTACTGCCAATATTTATGGAGATTGCATGGATGTGTGCTCTATTTTATGCACCTATAAACAACTGGTGTGTCGGAAATATCCAAATTCACTCATTTGAGCTCTTAACTAATTGCTTTTTCCATATGCTGACTGCACCTTAGATGCCATTGCTCATGAAACATTAGAAAGTCAAGCTGTCTTATTACATTTTAATCATTCAGCAGACACTCTTATCCAGAGCGATGTAAAAATGTGCCAAAGTTATATTGTTGCAAGCGACTATGTCCTATTGAAAAGGACTGCAAGACGATGGAAAGAAGGTGTTCCTATGGAGATTGCACATACATCTTGGTTATTGAGCCTGCCAACCATGTGCCATTTTCTAAGTCCTTGAGCTCTCCTCTTGCAAGCCTGCTAGCCATAATTATAGGTAAAAAAGCCTTTCCAACTGTTTTATCACATTATCCTATGCATGCTGGGATATATTTTCCTTAATTTTTGGACATGCCCCACCAGTGTGGTAGCTTCTGCCATGCAGATGTAGCAGAGCTCATTGAGAATGAGTTTCCTACGGATAGTAACATTACTCCCTGGAGTCAAAGACAAGAGAACAATTGGTTCCTTGAGCTTGGGACTTCAGTCTTTAGCTCAACAAATTATTTCACTTGTGGAAAATGGTGCCTAATGCGTGGCGGTTTAGGGCCCTGCATGCCAGAACACATTGGTTATACAGATACTTGTTTTCCTTCATTAACCAGGTTTAAAAAAAATATTATTATTATTTTTTTTTTTTAATCAATTCCCTTATACTCTCGGCACCATTAAAACAACACATGCAATGAACCAGTAGAGTAATTTAAGATACTTACTTGAATCAGACAGGATTGAGTCTGTCTTGGGAAGAAATTGATCACAGCGCACACCCTGGTAACCTTCTTTACACCTGAGTGATAGAGACAGAATAATTTCAATACACCTACAGACATGCAGTGCATGCATGCTCTAAGAGCAAAGGTGTTTGAGATTGTCTTCATTAATTTTTTTCTGCAATTTTAGTTTAGATCAAAAAACAGAAATTTTTTTACCGAAATCCCTCAATGTTTTGTTATCGTGTTACCAAATCATGAGGCCATTTAAAACGCTTTTTTCAAAATCTCAGACAGACAGCACATGCACACACAGAACACGCAGTGCAGCCCTTCGGAAGCTAAAGGCTTACTGAACCTGTCCAAAATATAAACCACCACTACCCATTAACAAAGAACAAAAACTGCATAATTTCTACCATTTGCTTTAAGCTTAAAAATAAGATCAATACAGAAAAATGAACTGTACCAGCACAAAGAATATGGACACCTTTCTAGAATGAGGAAATCACTCCAAGAGGCAGACGGCACTGAGTGCTGTTTGGGTGTCAATTAGTGCCTAAATCGTTAATTAGCAGAAATGGGTGGGGATGTACGAATTACTCTCTCTGTAACTAATCTAACCCACACAGAACATGAACAAACAGGAGTGGGAAAGTGAAAATAGGGAAAAGTTAAGGTGGTAACTTTTGACTGTTTGAGTTAAGATGCACAGAGAGAGAACAGTGACTGTCTCCTTGTATGAGGGACCTTGCTATTACCGAGCATGGTAAACCCAGAAATGGGTTGTCATTTTCTTCCTGCAGAAAAGCATCTTGGAAATGCTGTCTGAAAATATGTCACATTCTGGAGGTGGTTAGAAGGTACCCTTTTTAGACTGAATGAACAGAACCACTGGTAGAGGGACACTGATGGCATTTTGAGACTTTAACATATAATGAAGAAGGTCTTTTTTTGATGAAAAATTGTTTCCTGTTTTGCCAGTTTGTCCACATTGGTGGACAAGCCAAAATGTCAAGCAGATCAGGTAAAAAATAACTTGTACAGTCCCTTGTGATGGGGGAATCGGCAAAGCAATGTTTGTTTTATTTTGTTGCTAAAAACTCATGTTATGTTCTTTACAATGTCAGCTATAGAAGCCCACACACAAGATGCAGCATAAATTTTAGTTTCCTTGGTCAACTGTCAGTGGTAGCAACCATTACAAAGTAAGAAATTCCCCTTCTTTTAAAAACATAAAAATAAACATACATTGAAATAATGGTTCCCTGATGCAATATGTTTAAAGGTTTAACTTATGCGATATCTGCATATCTGCTTAATCAGAACACGATTGTGTTCTACCCTTCTAAAAAAAGGTTTCATTGTCATGGTTTTTGACCATACACGTTCATCCACAGGGCTGTCATTCCTAGGCTCACTTACCAATTGACAAAATGAACATTTTTTTCTCTGTTAGGAGAATCTAGGACGCTGTCATGTTTTCATTTTTTCCTTATTTGAGACACTTGAAGTGCTATAATTCACTGGTTGCCAGTGGAGTAGTTTATAAACTGAAGTTGTCATTCCTAACCCATCGCTTCGCTGCGAAAGGAAGTGACAGGAAAATGTTATTATGTACCCTAATTGGCAAGGAAAGCACACTGTTTGTTACTGTACAGTCACACAGAAACAAAGACACTTGCAGTAACACATTTTGCAGGCAGCTAAGCCACAATAATTGGACAGACTGAACCCTGTGATCTGGATTTCATGGGTTCCAATCCAGATTATGTCATTAATTGGCAGAGCACTGCCCAAGCTTTGGATGGAATCAGTTTGGCTTCTCTCAGCTCATTGCTAACACTCACACTTGCACTTAAACACTATAGTTGAACTGACTAAGCTTCTCAGCAGGTCAAAGTCAAATAATTTTACTTTGGGATGCAATGGAATTTATTTTATCACTAAAATTAAGAACTGGAAACTCTATTATAAATATCTGTATTTATTTTTTGGGGATTTTTGGGGAGGTTATAGCAATGTTGTCTTTTAAAAATACTTTTTTAGTGCTGGCTAGTGCTCAGCCTTGCTTTACTGTGTCTGGTAGTGTCTGTGTCATTAGCTGCGTTTTCTTGATACTATGAATCAATCAACAGCATTCAAGGTTGAATCACTTTCACAAAGTGCATAACATAAATAAATTAATACAATGAAAACAAACAATAAATAAGATGGTAAAATTTAAAATAGTAAAATGTATAAAAATAATAAAACAGCAACAGTAAAAGAACATTTTAAAAAGAAGAAATGGCGAGCAGAATTGGCAAGAATGCAAAAACTAAGAAAACAAGTTTCTAAACAGGACGGAAATTGGAAAGAACACTGAGGTCAAGGACAGGGTTCTAAAGCCCGGGTAAAGCCTGTAAGACCTTGTTTCCTGTTCAAAGCCTCTTTCTCAAGCTCAGTGGTCTTACCAAATTTTTGACTGCTGTGACTTCAACACGATTTCAGGTCTCCAGGGCTTTTGTCCACATTAAGCTCTTCCTCATCTTAGCACGTAAAAAAACACCTTTCAATTTCTTCCACCCAGCTCCCTCTCACCAAGTGCATTATCTTAATTTAATTTCCTTACATGTTGTTTTTGTCAACATATTAATAAAAGGGAATAAATTGTAAAACCGTTCTATAGCCATGCGTAAAAATGTCTGTTTAGCTGCTAGCTCGTAAACATACAGTACCATGAAAAATGAACCTGCAGTCTGATTTTCTGGATTGTTTCCACACTGAATATTATCAGATTTTCAAGCAAAACCTAACATTAGATAAAGGAAATGAACACACAATTTTGTTAGTTTTTACATTTCCTTATTAGAGAACGTTATGCAACATCCAACACCCCCCGTGAAAGATGAATTGCCCCTCAGTAAGTGGCTGCGCCACATTTGCAGCAATAGCTGCAACTAAACACGTCTTATAGTTATTGATTAGACTTCTTCATGCAGAGCTGCTACAACTCAGCAACATTTGTGGGTTTTCGAGCAGTTTGTGATAAAAAAGGTGTGTTGGCAGGATCTTGGAGGTGGGTGTGGGTTTGGGCCCACACCTTGCCTTTCCATCTGAGCCAGCCAGGTGTCTCCCAGCTTACTGAGGGACGGAGCTTGTGGCCACTAGCCACAAATAAAAAGATCACTAATTTATTATAAGGGAGTTAAAACTAAAAGTAACCTAATGAATTTATGTTTCTCTTTTTGAAGCCTAACTACAATTAAACAGCAGTATCCCCATGCATGCCAACAACCTATATCGGAGATGTAACAAACATGTGTGTCAGAAGACATCAAACAAGATGTGACTGGGAATAGAACCTACATCATGTTCTGTAACAGCCACTTATAGTACTCAGTAAGGAGCAAAGTAAGATTTCTTTGACACTAGACTTCTAGTAATAGATACTGACTTTGATAAATTGCTATTTGCAGTCAGGATGAGAGGCCAAGGCTGGATGTAGAAGTGGCAAACTCAAAGATGATGATAAAAGACTAGTCAATTAGGCTGAGAAAAAGCCTATTATTTAAACACTCCTGCAGAAATAACTCTAAGGGAAACAAAAGGAACATCAAGAACTTCAGACTATTTTTATAAAATAAAACTTCTCATTCTCCCCATCCAGACTGATCTCCAAGTCTTTGAGGTTGGTTCTTCCTATCCAATCTCTCTGCCTTTTACTCCCACTCTCTTCTTCACTCATCTTCACACACCTGATGAAGGCAGGGCAGTTGAAACTTCATGCTGTATTTATTTAACTGCCGTCTAAATCTAAACCCCTTTATTTACAAATTGGCATGGAATTAATCCACCTTCAAACACATTAACAAATTAAGTGCATATCAAGTCAAAGTTTTTTGTTAGTTTTTTTATTGATTCATTTATTGAATAGTTTTGACACTTGATGATGCTTGACGATGGTTTCTAGGAGGCTTTCATATGTTTCTTTTCTATTAAAACCTAGTTGACTTCTGCCTAAATAACTATTGTGAAGGGTTTAGTGCATTTTATGCAAACAAGAAAGTGCATATTTTTGCGGCACTGCAAGAGGCCACCGAGAAAAAGCACCATCATGATTGAGCACCACGGGCAGCGGCACAAGGACGGATACGCAGCCTCCATGCTAACACACAGCTGAATCCACTAATTGTACCAGGCAGCCGCTGGCGATAAGGAGATAAAAAAACGGTGTCACCAATTTGGAGAAGGAGAGGAGTCAAGTAGGCAAGTCTTGATTCCTTCATTAGAGATAAAGCTCGGAAAGTATTCAATGATTAAAAAATGTCCAAAAGAGATGGATGGCCAGCTTTTATTGCGTAAGTTTGAAAAAGCAGTAAACACAAAAAGGAAAATCTGTTTGTGGTTACTAAAAACACAACTTTTAAGGCTCAAATGAAGTAATAACTTCTGCCCCTTAAGAAGAATTACTATAACTAAACACTGACACTAAATCCAACTAAAACTAGTGCCACCAAACAGTGGCACTTCACAGTTTCACCTAAAAATTCTTCGCCAAGCACAACCCTGCCATTTCTTTTGAACTTCTTTGATTGCAATGATTAAGGAAACCACACTTATCAGTTTTGCCTAGTACAGGGCTTGTCTCCAGGGCTGCAGTCTGGTGCTGGTCTGTCAGTGGGCATGGCCTTTATCAAGCCAAAACCAACTCACAGGCCTTTTCCACCATGTTGGTGCAAAAAAGTGTGTGTGTATTTGATAAACCGTTGGTGATGAATTGTCAGTGATTTATTGTTGTACGCTCCTTGATGAATTGTTGCTGATGCCTTATTGTAGATCTAGTGCAAGCGGCCTTTGGGTTTCAATGATAGAGTGCATTAAAAGAAAGGGGACAAATTACTTGCAAGATTTAATTTATGACAGTCAATGACAGCTATAAGTGGTAAAGCAGGTCTATTCAATTATTAATCTGCTGCAGAAGATTCTAAAGTAAACTGAAAAATAAACTATAATAATAATACACTATACCTTCAGTTAAAGCTGTAAATGTAAAATTTGAGAGAGGGTCCCCACACCACATATAAGAAGTAATTCCCCCTTAAATCATCACTCCACTTAACATTATATAAGAACCAAAAGCTAGAATGCAACAAATGTTTACAGCCGAAAAAGCAACTCAAACAGTAAATAGTTTTTTACTATGACTTGTCCACTCTTCTTTAGCAAATAGTTCCATTCCATCCAAAGAATGACAAAAAAAAAGAAGAAAGAAATTCCACTTGCAAAAATAAAATCTTCAATCCACAAAAAAACAAATAAGAAAAAGTCTTACCAGGGCTATGAATTCCATGGTTTTCCCCCAAAAGCCTACCCTCCTTCTTGTTGTTCTGCCTTAATCCATTAAATCACAGACTCAGAACTGCCTAAGAGCAGGTCTCAAGGCTCTGTGCCACAGTGACATTACTTATTCCTCTTAAATGTTTATGGAACCATGCAACGCCATGCAGCCTTACCTGCAGTGTTTATGCAATCCTGTAAGTGTCTCAATGATGAAACACTCTCCCTCATTCAAGCAGTAGGCCAGATCCTTTTCCTTGCAAGGCTTGAAGTGCTCTGAGCGCAAAGGCGGAGTTGTAGGGGATGCTGTGGGGCAGAGAGAGGGAAAGGGAGGTTTTAAAATAAATCATTTTATAAGTCAGTTGGCAACAGCCAATCAAACTGTGCCAAAACTAAAGTGCCCCTCCCTCACCATCACTCCCTGACCACACAATCAGGCTGATGCGTCAACAAACTAAATTACAAACTACCTACCTTTATCATGTGCTAATTCCAATAACAATATGAACATAACTTTTTAAACCCTAAATTGATTAATTTGGCATCTTTCTGTTAGGCAAGTTAAGCCCAGGGAATGTTTTCTTGCTGGGGATTCCTATTGAAACCTGCTGCAAGTGAAAAGCCAACTTTGAGACAATATAGTATACCAATATTGGCATGGTTACCCATTAAACAGCACTCGGCACATTTAAAAAAAGGATTTGGGAACTATCATTCCCAATTTCCTCAACGGTATTGAGTCACATATTAAGTTTCAGATCACTGACAGTAACACAGCAACTGTATGGGGAAAGAAGAGAATTCATCTGGTTCCAGCACTACTCTGTGGTGGTAAGCTGCTTGATGCTTATGTGTGATGTCTTAGTTTTTTCTTTTAAATTAAATCAAATATTTACTTCTATTTTCAATTGCCATTGTATAAAGTAATCTAATTAACTTTATTAGAATAAATTGTGATGGAAAATGTGCTACTGTTGTGTATTTAAAGGTTTTCTTTTCTGGCAAACTGAATTTATGGTGGTGAAATTCAGCAGAGGGTTTTTGCTACAGTGGGTATTTTACCAAGCCTTGGACTATCACAAACATAATAAAGTTTTTTTAAGAGTTTCTAAAATGGAAGACAAAACATCTGTAAAATGCTGAGGCAGAAGAGAATTATACACTGCCCAAAAATCTTAAAAACAAACTTGCCTATACCAACAACTCTTTTAAACAAATTCTCAGCGCATATATTACCACATGAGAAAGAAATCGGACAATTGATTTCTGTTATGGGTCGGCGCCAAAAGCAGACTCTGCAACAACAAGGACGCTATTAGGCCATTTGGATCATAATGTGGTTTATCACCAACCAACAAATCATTGTCTTACCGAGAGAAAAACTAGATGAAAAAACGATTCAACTTTGCAACAAGAACAGCAACTAGTATCTACATGGTTGTCTTGGTCGCACTATCCGGAAAGGGTTTGAGGACACTTATAAAGGCCTTGATGAAAGTTAAAAGAAGTCTTAAATAAAAATAACATTTGAGTGCTGAAGGAATTTCTAAGGCACTGATGGAGGTACAGAGACAGGTAAATGGAAATAAAGATAGATAAAGGCCATACGTATACAAAAGGTTGAGACACTTCTCTCATCAAGTAATTCAAGCATTGCCTGACAGGGAATGAAATCAATGGCCAGTGCTCCCCACAAGGACACAGGGAAACGTGGTTTGAATGCCAGTAAGTGAGAGAAAAATGAGCAATTTTAATTTTTTTAAAGATTTGAAACAAACAACTATTCAGATGATGTAAAAGAAAGAAAGAAAAAGAACACTTTGGACCGATGTCCTTAGGTTAAGGAAAGACATTAGTATTCAAAGGTTTTGTCAGGTGGTGTGGTGTGGTTAATCTTATCTCTTACTGAACACAAACAAGACCTAGGAAAATGTCATTGACTTCAGGAATAATTTAACGTCCTTATCACCACACAATAACACAATAGTTTACAAATAAATAATTCTTATCAAAGCCTTTACGATTTTTTTTACCATCAGCAGCATCCACTTTATGTGCAGTATGTATTGCTTCCATCAAGGCAATTGTACAGAGCTCTAATACCCCTAGTCTTATTCTATCAGCTATCTTTTTCTAAATCAAGTAAGGTATTTTATATAATTATACTATTACTGAGGTCCCCCAACGTCTTATAAAAGGTAAACTCTCAAAAACTCTCATAGGCTGTCAGTTAGGTTGAGATCTGGTGACTGCGAAGACCATAACATATGATTCACATCATTTTCACAATCATCAAACCATTCAGTGACCCCTCGTGCCCTGTGGATGGGGGCATTGTCATCCCGGAAGAAACCACTCCCATCTCAATAGAATTTTTTTACCATGGGATACAGCTAATCACTCAGATTAACTCAGCGACCCTTCCCTCTGAGATGACAAGTGGACACAAATCATGTCAGGAAAATGGCCCCCACCACATAACAGAGCCTCCCTGCTGTAGGTTTTTCCTTGAATTTGTCACTCATCTATACATGTATTATATGTTGGCCATGTGATGGTAATTGTATGCAATGCACACAGCAAGAAAAATTACTCCACAGGGATAATCCAAGTTTATTAAAATTGTATTTCCTCCAACCAACTCTTCTCTCAATCATTATAATTCAACACACTACAGGAGGTTCTGTGCCAGAGGGAGAATATGAACATCCCTCATAAACAGCACTGCTAGCCTGTGGACACCTGTGAAGCTGGTAGAGTCACTGTTTTATCACCGTTTCTTAGTTACCATGATTCTTCTCTATCTCACAGTTTTTCTTATGGTTTCTTTTGTATGGAGACAAATGGTTGTTCTCAGCCTCATTTATTGTTATACAGAGATAATATATGGTTTTATTTTATTTTTTTAATTACATAAAGGCTGAGACCAAATCAAAACTTGGGCCAACCTGGCCTGTGATATGCTTTGTTCAGATTATCTGGTAGTAGTATCATTCAAAAATTACAAAAGGCCCTATCTGCCTGGTTGATACTGATCCAGGACAGTAGACAGTACTACTGCAGTTGTAAAGGTATCAAAAGATCAGTTTTCCATTATTGATTTATTTTTATTTTTTTGCAGACAAATATGGATATAGCAATATTTACGATGGCTTAGTATCTGTAAACTGAATCTGCAAGGAGAAGATTAGTTTGATGTATGTCTCTTTCCAGTTGCCTCCAGGTCTTTGCAGCTAAACTAAATTAAAAAGTGTGAATTTTACCATGGATTACATTTCTAAATGGACATTTTTTCTCCATTGTAAATACAATGTTTTGTGCAACATTTGAAAGAACCGGTGAACCATGAACTGTTGATATAATGCATGTCATCACTCTTAAAATAAGATGAAGTCCACCGCTTTGTTTTTTAACAGTCAGAGAATGCCTTCTCATAGAGATTGTGAACAGGGATATATATTCGGTTTGCCAGAGAAAATCACACATTGACTCATTCTCACCTTTTTCACTGTCTTTCAAGTTTTATCACACCCAGCAGGCATCACTGTGAAGCTGTAAAGCTGCTGAAATGATTTAATCCAGGCATTCAGCATGGTAGATGAGGTGAAGATGTCTACAGTCAGCTGTGTGAGACTACAGGAGGAAGGATGACTTCAACAAGATGGCTGCTCAAGTCAAGATGGCTGCTCAAATCAACGTGCTGTCTACCAATCAACCAAGGGCTGCTGTAAGGGAGAAATACAGAGCATATTTACCTGCCGACCCTGTGCGAGACTACTTTTGTCTCGACATGGCTGCAACCTTTCTAGACCATGGTATCACAGAGTACAGTTTTCCCCACTTGAGGGGAACCTTCACCCGAGCTGACGGACCAAGCACTGAATCTCCAGGAAAAAAGTGGCCAGCAAAATTACCAGAGCATTAATGTGCTGCAGCAATTAAATAATTTGGTTCACTGATCAACCCTAACATCTCTCTGCTTCTTGAACTTGTTTCCCAGGGGTTTCTTCATAATTTCCACCAGCTTCCCCTGTATGATGACTGAGTGCCATAAAAAAAGTAAAACAAAAACTACTTCCCTTTACATGATCATTATTGTTATCACTATATTATACATTTATGGTTACAGGGAGATAATTATGTCTGAATATAATCATGTATAACAAGGCTGTAATGTAGACCTATCTGCACAACCACCTAGAATAATGACTCATAGAAATGCAGACACACACGCAGCTTTGCACGTTTGCACTGTATGCAGTCACACTGGGTAAGTCTAAAACGTGCACAATAAAACGCGAAAACACAGCGTTACATAGCACAAAGGGCAGCTGTACTTGTAATAATTACAACAGAGAATTTAGCCAGGTATCAGTGTCAGTAGAAAGTTCAACCATGCCCACATGCTCAGGGCTCTTATTATATCAACATTTTGAAACATTGCTTTGAAAATTTTCGGCCCATTATATGTTTTTTCCCCCCATATCTAATAACAAGGAGATAAGTAAATTAAAACTGAGCAGAAACAGGGGATGCAGCACAGGTCCAAGGAGAAATCAGTGACATTGGGCCCAGTACAATGGGAGAGATCATGGTTCCTGGATGTTTTTGCCAAGTCAATCTTGTTTTATCACAGTGCTGATGCTCTCTTACCTTTATATATGCTCACATTAACACAGAGGCCAAGTAACTATGGCCACATCTCTTCAGGTGATAAAATCACTCTGTGAGGTTGCTTAGGTGCCTTCAGAGGAAAGTAAGGAAGTTTCTGCTTAATTTCTGCTCTAATAGATGCAGTGAATAAATACCTTAAATCTGTATTATATTCTCTTGAATCTGCAAATTAAAAATGTAAAGACTGATATTGTGAATGAACAGCGAAAAAATACTTATTTTTTTCCCCACAAAAACAGCCAAATTACCAAATGCAGAAATTGAAAGAAAGTTATGATGATGGCAGAAGGTGTCCAGGTGCTACTGATTCTAGGAAAGAGCTCAGTACAGAAGAACAGGAAAAGGAAGATACAATCAGATACAATTAGACCAAATCAGTAGAATTTTAGAACTGTTTCTGATTCATCTGGAGGCAGAGTACCATGTCATTAAGCCTTGGAAAGGAAAAAGTTACTCTCCATCACTTCATCTCCAATTCAGTCCTAATCAAAAATTCTCAACATCAGAAGTCATTTTAGCAAACTGGAAGATTATAATCAGAGCTTGTTGTGCAGCCAGTGTACTAATTAAATCCCCAGGTCATTTGCATAAGCCATTCATAACGTTGCTTAACAGATCTACGAAAGACAGATTTTAAATTTTACTCCCATCCAATTGGACGGTTCTAAAAAAAAGAATCAAACTCTGGGTTTTGGAAAGAATTAAAAAAGAAAAAAGACAATATAACCAGTTTGGGTCAGTAGAGTCCAGAATTATGAAGAGAACTCATGATGACATGAATTTGACTACACAAACAACATTTATTAATTGATGATGGTTGGAAAAATTTCATATCAAATAACTTGAAATGAACAACTAAAAAATGTGAATTAATACTAACAGGAAAGGTAAAACAGGGCTTCCTGAGTGGCCAAGTCGTCATGTCATTTCATGTCTCATGTCGATTTTGACCAGGAGAGCACAGTGGCATAGCACCACCTGGGCTGGAGTGCGTAGAAATTGACAGGGCTTGTGGACAACCAGTATTACCTGTCGGCTTGCTGTGCTATTGACGTGCCTCTCTTCCAATCAGTGCTTAGTCTCTTGTTCAGTTCAGATTTGATTGAGAGACTAATCGTACCCATCCTGTGGTGGCATGATTAGAAGCACCTAGCCAAGACGCACAATTTGGTGTTCATCAACCATCCTGTTGATGAAGTATTAAGCAACAACTTTTCCGTTGCTATGCAGAAATAGTTGTGCCTGTAGTATTGACAATAGACAGCATAGTATATTTGTATTAAGGGTGTGGTGACATCTAAAACATGGTGCTGGCCTCCCAAGTGGCTCAGTTGGTAATATTGATTGCCAGGCGCTGACTTGCTCCTATGAGCCGGTGTTTGCGGTTTGTTAACCAACTGTGACTGGGAGAGGACAGTGGTGGTGCAAAATCACTTCCCAGGTGCCAGCAGGCTTGCAGTATCGTCGAGATCAACACTAAACCTATCGTGCAGGCTCTGTAGTTTGCAGTCTGGCTGGAAGGTGACTGGTATTCAAACTGAGTTCCTCCTCACCCACTCTGCGTGTCGTGGTGTGAGTCAAGGCATTGACCTGCAATGCATTACAATCAGCAATTCCAATTTGGTTGATAGAAAGTACGAAAAAAATGATATTAAAAAATTATAAAAGTGTGACATCTAAAACTGTTCATAGTAAAGTGAATGGCTACAATGAAGTGTCTGACCATGTTAATTCAAAATTAAACTGAAAGAAAACAAGGACATTTGATGTGTTAGAAAGAATTCTTATCAACACGGCCAAAAAAATGAATTATGAATTAAAGTATGAAAAATATATACAGTATGTGCGGTACGTACATACTGCCTGCAACCCTGCTCCCCCTCAATCTACAAATACTTCAAAAACATAGCTATTAGCCACAGGCTAGGTAATACTCACTGATGGCTACAGAACAGAACATTATAGCCTGAACTGGATGATCAAACGCTGTTTGCGGTTTTGTTATATCTCCACTTTATTTTACAGTAAATTGTGTAAATTTGCACGTTTTAATCTAAACCACATAAATAGTTGTTTATATTCTTGCTTGTTGTTTCACCTCTTGACTATATTTAATCAACACAAGACAAAGATTTAGATATATGTCTTTAATTGTAATAAACTTGCTATGGTGGATTCCTCCCCACTACTCCGATGGTGAATAAGGCAGACCAGACCTAACTGGGACAACAAAGAAGTTGGCAGTGCCTACGTTACCCTAAAATCCAATATAATTTGCATCTTCTCTCTTCTCTTCTGTCATTTTTTTTCCCATCCGCTCCTTAACTCTTCTCCCCTTCACTCCCACTCTTTTCTTTGTAGATGTGAATTCAGTAGTTGGCATGTCTTTTAGTCTTTTACTAGCGCATAGCTACCAATTTTCATAAATTGCCATCTCAGAACTGCAGTCTATTGACGTGTCACAAAAAATACTTTTCAAATCCCCTACGCGGCTAGTTGAACATTTCTTTTTTAACTGCAATCTTAATTTTAAAAAAATACACTCACGCCACCAATGTTAACTCCAGCAATGCAGTTTTTTAATACGCAATTGGTATTTTATTATGCTCAAAACCCTGATAAATCCTGGGTTGACTGGGCTTCTGGTCTATCTATTTCATTTGAAGAATACTTTCTGTTAAAATAGAATTAATAGCAGATAAAATAATTATAACAATTCCCTGAATCTATATTTCCATAAATATTCTACAAATTTTGAAGTTGTTTGGCTGTAAAAATGACAGCAGACGTAGTGAACATAATCTGTGGCCATAAAATGTATGCTGAGATTGTGCATTTGCATTCTCTTTTAGTATAGTTTGGTCTGGGATTTTTGTTAGTACTGGTTAAGTATATAAAGTTGTGCTGATTTTAGATCGATAAACAACAAACATGTTTTAGACTACAATTGACATATTAAAACTAATGAGCTGCTCGCTCATCAACTTCTGCTCGTTTCGTTTAGATTTCCACTCATTTGCACATGGCCTATTTACTTGGTAATAAGAGCTAATGGTAAATTCCCCAGGTAAATTTCAAAGCTTAGAAATTTTTTCAAACCCTTAAGACATAACTTTGCTCTTAGAAAATGCAAACATATTAAGTAATAAGTAAATCACACTAATAAGTATGTCAAACCATTAATGTGAAACATGATGTGTCAGCTTTTTCATTTCAGTAGTCTCTTTATTTGCAACTTTAAATATAGCATGTGCCTGTACATTCAAAACAATTGGAACAAAAAAACACACTGCATTTTATCACACCATGGGTGGATGCAAGTCCCTTACTTTTTAAAATATTAAATCTGGGCCTGGTTTTAGATGCAGATTCTACATAAAACAAACTGCCTCGCTATGATAACTAGGCATACTCTGAAACATTATAATGATTCTCTAAAAGGAAGTTGGACCATACTATGCTGGACACATTATTGCATTAGGCTACTACCCACAGCTCTCCAAGACCCAGAATTCTCTAAATGTCAGCTCAGTGAGACACACTCTGCCAATGTGCTGTGCCATCACTGTACCACCACTGAGCAATCACACTGGCACCCAATCCATTTACAAATTATTTTGTACTATATGATAAAGCAATACCAGACACCTACTCTGCCTATTTATGTAATCGACTAAAGAAAAGCAAAATTTAATTAGAAATATTAAATATCCACTTACCTGCTTCAGACAAGTCAACGTTAAAACAATGCCGTGAAGAGAAAGGCAGAGGAAATTAAATCAAAATAAAATTCTAAATGTGGAATTTCCACAACAGAGAACTAAAAGTTTTAAATATGTTACCAAAACCATGAAAAACATTTGAATGAGCTGGGTGAGAGTAAATTATTTTGCATTTGAGGTGTTGAAATATTTAACAAATACAAATTGTTTCTGAACCTCATACTGCCACTGGAGGCAACCCCTTTGGCACACTTCAGGGTGAATATCCATGCCTAAATCAATTAATTTTTGCATTAGCTTTTATAGGAATCAGATGCATGGTGATGCAGTTAGCATTGTTTTCCTGGTTTGACGGGCTCAAAGAGATATAAAGCACTAATAGCATTAAATAAGACAATTGAGGACATTAAAAAAGAAACGCTCTGTTCATATCATTCAGTACTTTATGATACATCTTTATTGTCAAATAGCCTTGAGGAAATGGAGTAGCATGACCTTAACAGAATGTAATTTAATACACCAAGCAAAGCCTTGGACAAGTTAGACGGCAAAGGGATACCAGATGAGGTCACAGGGACAGGACGTGGAATAAGCATGCCATACCCAAGGATAAATTGGCTATAAAGAGGATTCTGGATCCTCTTTGCATAGCAATCAAGGGACCCTCTGAAATTTTACCGCTGTTAATCTGATTTCTGATAAATCAGTGTATGTCCGGATGAACAGTCTGCCTCTATAACACAGCACTTTATCCTTAATTTAAAAAAGCATCACTCGAAATGGAGTGACTTAGACAAGGGCAGTGATTATGTATCCTGAGCAAAATTGAGCATTTTGTGCTAGGAAAGTATAGGCTTACTGGTGCATTGAAATAATCCCAGGTGAAAAGATTGGATCCACATTAATCATACTGTAATATAAAATGTATGAAGTCTGAATGGTTGATTGGCTGAATAATAATCAATAATAAAAAAGGAACAAAAAAACAACAACCTTTTCTATCTATCACTAAGCAGGTGCTGCATGCCAAGAACGAGATGGCAATGTTAATTACCAAGCAAAATGTGCGTTCAGTCTTCATGGTGAGTTCAATACAAGTTTGGCCGGCATTGTTCCCTGAGTCAGCAATTGCAAAGAAATATTCAGCTGGGAGGACAAAAACCATGCAGATTGTCAAAAGTGAAAGCACAGCTTCCATTTCATGTTGTAGCTAATGCAATCCAGCTAGCTAGAGTTCATTGCTATTAATAATACAACCAAACCTTCTGTTAAATTAAATGTATAAATGAATAATTAACAATTAACAATCAATAAAAAATTCTCTGAAATGTAGCGAGTGTTTTCTAAAATATTATAGGAGAATTTATTTCTTAAGGTATACATACGCAAACATTTTAGTTGAATGTATAAGCACGACAGAACACACTTCATAAGACATATATAAGACACATAAAGAAACATTAGAGCAACCTGACATAGTTGACGCATGGCATTTAGCCTAAATCTTGACAGGAATTGACAGGTTTTTATGTAATCTATCATGAAAAACCCTTGAATGTCACATTTTCATAATAACATTAAGTCATGTGTCATTAGAAATCTGTTTTGACTGAGAATTTGAATAGCAGATTGAAGTCAGTTGCCGTTCATTTTAATGTAGCATTTTAATATTTTGCATGGTTCCCTGTTCCCTGCTGCTGCTGCTGCTGCTGCTGCTGCTGCTGCTGCTGCTGCAAAAAGTATTAAATTAGCTTTGCTTTTTTTTAAAATTGTGCTTTTTTGTGGTTGTTTATTTGTGGAACGAATATTGATACCAGGGCTATTTTGCAACCTACATTTAACTTGCAATGTACAGCAGCGGGTAACAGCTATTAGACAATATAGTTACAGTCAAGGGTAGTGGTTGAAATAGTAATAATTCAATTTGACATGTAATTGCACTTGCAACAACCACAGAAAAAATTGTGGAAAATGAGTTACTCTGTAGATGCTTAGCTAGTAATTTTTCTGATAAAACTGTGTCCTACATTGATCGCGATTAAAGCCTTACTCATTAACCTCCTGGGAAGCTCAATTGATAAAGTCTGAGTGCAGACTGAGCCCCATGAGCTGGAGTTCAGATGCAGCTCATGTCATTAGCTGATTGTTATCGGGAGAGCACAGCGGTGGTGCACATTTGGCAGAGAACCACCTGGGCTGGTATTGGCTAAATCAGCAGGGTTTCTCTCGGCTGGTCACTAATGAGCGTCTCTGACCGGCCTGCAGTGTGGAAAAGAGATGGGTGACTAGGATTGGTGAATCGAAAGTCGTATTGCTTTACACCCCCCTCCCACTTGCGTCTTAAGTATGTACAAGAATGCATAATATCACTGTAAGTTCTCATGTATTTACGCAGTAACTACTATGTAAATACACAGCCATTAAAGACATTTAATTTAAAGTGTTCCTTTCTAAGATTCCTTTCTAAAAATTTCCACATGCATCTAGATCAGAAAATCTTTTTTCCATCGATTTTAAATTAACATTTCTTCAAAAAAATCACCATATTAATTTGCATAATTAGGAGTAAGAGTATCCCCATGCCAGATCCTTTGATCTGTGAATAAAACTGAAAATTTAAGAATCATGCATCAACAGTGCTTGCCTCTCTTAATCATTAAATCCCACCGAAAATGACTGAGATTAAACTACTAATTCCTTCTTTCGTCCTTCCTTCCCCAAATGTGTTTTTCTGATACTTGCATTTAATTTGGCTTCATCATTTTTTGGATTTAGTAACTAATAGGTCCTCAACAGGCAACTGGAGTCCATTATATGACCAGTCTCAGATTTCTAGCCTTATTTTTTACCTTATATAGATTTAATGAATCTTCAGTTTTCTTTGAATATACTTGTAGAGATTTAGTTGTGTGTCTTAATCCCCCAGTTCTCAGGGGGTAAAATACATTTTCTTTTTTCTTTTTTTTTAAAGTTATAAACTGCTTTAATGTAAATATAGGTAGGAGAGAGACTAATTGACTGACTTACGGACTTCTTTTTCATTCAGCCATTTTTTTTCATAAGAATAAGTCTGTTTTGTTAGCTACTGAACCATGTATTACTTTAAAGAGCTTTAAAGAATTATTAGAATTTTGAATAAAAATTACTTAGAAATAGACAGTAACCGTTATTGTCTAAACTTACACATACAGTCAGTAAAAGATGCCAGAGGCCCGGAATACAGTCAACCACCAGATCCTCTGGGCCACACTGCAAGAAATGGGGATATCTGGCTCTGTTCTCCGATATCCCTCTAGACTTATCCACAGTTTTGTTTCCCAGAACTGTTTCCAGGTTTTTTTTTTTTTGGTTAATTATTTTTTGTAACTTTTTCCCACCCAATTTGACTTGGCAGAGAAGGATAACCGTTGGTCCCCTCTCTGGTGGGCCAATAATCAGTAGCCCACCTCTTCTACTTCCTTGCCCATAAATGGTGAATTGATCTGCCTATAGTTTTATTTCCAAATGATTCCATTTATTATTAATAATATATATTTATTATTATTATTATTATTATTATTATTATTATTATTATTATTATTATTATTATTATTATTATTATTATTATCATCAGCATCAAATAAATTATTTCACAATTAACTCTGTGGGAATATTAACTGAAGGATTCCAAACCATGTACTGCATATCATCATGGCTTTGAAGCAAAAGATGTAGGATTATACATGATCTGTGTGGGGCATTTTCCATAAAAAAATACAGCACTGCTAACCATGAAACCGCCTGCATCTTAAAACACACAAAACAATTACCTGCTCTCATACATGTTTACATTGAGGTCAATTAAGGATACATTATCTCAATATATTTTACTGAACTCAATATCTTTTTTACCATTTTATTTTATTTAAAGCTTGATTTTTGAGCCCAATTTTCACATACATCATCACTTCATGAATCAACAAGACTGTATATAAACTCCCCCAAGTGAAATTCCATTCAAACTTTGTCATATTCTATAATTTTTATTACAGTAGGAGCAGGGGGAAATGTACTGAATATTGCATTAATACCTTAGTAAACTAATTTTATCGCGAGCCTTTCAAAAGGTCCCATTTTGCCCCATTATAGCGGCTAGTGACGGAACAAAAATAAAGTCAGCTTGTCACTTTCCATGTGAATACAATGTACCCTGCTCAGCTCTTTCAGAACACTTAATAAGTATAACACAATGAGAGTGCTCTACATGAAAATTCAGGATATATGACATGGCTTGCTTTTACCAGGAGCCCTTGGTAAGCAGATGGAGGGTGGTTATATTCAAGAAGCATGTGAACTGATACTCTTCTAAAAAAAACCCGGCTAGTCAACAAAAAAACACATATATCCAGTATCTTATTCACAAACAAAATAAATTCATGAGGTCTAGGCCCTGAGATGTTTGATAAATCCTCATGGCATGCATGTAATTATCGTTTCTC
>JAOYSI010038550.1:0-28846 GCA_025775065.1 Hiodon alosoides
TGAGGCATTAACATTTCCCTTCAGTGGAACTAAGGGGCCTAGGCCAACCCCAGAAAAACAACCTCATAGCATTATCCCTTCCCCACCAAACTTTAGAGTTGGCACAATGCAGTCAGGCAGGAAACGTTCTCCGGGCATTCGCAAAACCCAGACTCGTCCATCAGATTGCCAGATAGAGAAGCATGATTCGTCACTCCACAGAAACACTGCTCCAGAATCCAGTGGCGGCGTGCTTTACACCACTCCATCCGACGCTAGGCATTGTGCTTGGTGATGTAAGGCTTGCATACAGCTGCTCGACCATGGAGACCCACGCACAGTTTTTGTGCTGATGTTAATAACCGAGGAGGTCAGGAACTCTGCAGTTATTGAGTCAGCAGAGCGTTGGCGACTTTTACGCACAATGCGCCTCAGCACTCGGCAACCCCGCTCTGTAACTTTGCATGGTCTGCAACTTTGCGTGGTCTGCCACTTCATAGCTGAGTTGCTGTGGTTCCTAAACACTTCCACTTTGCAATAATACCACTTACAGTTGATCGTGGAATATCTAGGAGGGAAGAAATTTCACGAACTGACTTGCAACGGTGGCATCCTATTACAGTACCACGCTTGAATTCAGTGAGCTCTTTAGAACGACCCATTCTTTCACAAATGTTTTGACTGCTTGTTTGATTTTATACACCTGTGGCAATGGGACTGAATGAAACAACTGAATTCAATGATTAAGAGGTGTGGCCCAATGGTTTTGTCCATATAGTTTATATTGAGAAATGATCAACCAAGTATATCTTAGTCAAGTCAAAGGTTATCAGGTTATCAAGGCCTAGGAAGGGGAATATTCTCAATGAGCACAATACATTTTGTAGTCTGAAGTGCAAAGAGCCTGAAGACTTTTAGCTATGGTCCGGCATGAAGGAATTTCTGAATCCAAAGTAACTTAGTGACTAGAACCAAATTAAATGGTATTTTTGAGTCTATATATATATATATAAAAGAACAAAAGGAAGGGGAGGAAAAAAAAAAGGGGAGTTCAGGAATTAAATGGGTTTCTGGTTAACCCCAAGGAATGTAGCGATTGTAATGATGTCAGGAACATTTATTTAAATCCAGAGAAACAGAAACCAGC
The DNA here is from genome assembly GCA_025775065.1 of Hiodon alosoides. Classification (NCBI taxonomy): domain Eukaryota; kingdom Metazoa; phylum Chordata; class Actinopteri; order Hiodontiformes; family Hiodontidae; genus Hiodon; species Hiodon alosoides. Next base: position 1,127 of record JAOYSI010038550.1, read on the forward strand.
AACTTCCAATTGGACTCCAACAGCAATGCCCCTCAGACAGCAGCTAAACCAACAGGAGCTGAGCAAGCCAGGGAAGAGGTGTAAAAACACATCTTTTAACCAAACAGTGTGGTGTTTTTTTGGCATGCCCTGAATTATCATTGCGCAAGAGTGATTACTTCATGTGGTGTCCTTATTTTTTACAATGCACGATCCTTTCCTTTCACAGTGCAGCAGGCAATTTGTAAATTATCTAAATAGTAATTTAGTTTCAATAGTTATTTTCAATTTAAATTTAATTAGACACCACAGGGATATTTATAACTACCTATATATAACTTCCACTTCCTAACGGGAGACAAGGAACTCAATAAACGGTACCTCAGTACCTGTGCTTCAGAAGTACATTTTAAACGGTGCCTTTGTTGTACACACGGGGACGAGGCAGATTACCACAGGCAAATAAAGCTGAAACTTTCTGAAACAATTAAAACATTAAAGCATTTGTCTGCATTGATTAGCTGTTTTCCATATCTTGGGCATCTCTGACTGAATGGAAAAGGAGAGGCTGTATAGGAACATTCAGCAGAGAACAATAGTCAGAGTCCAGTGCTGGCTGTGCCTCTTCTCCATTCATCATCAATATTGCACTGCCAAATGGTGCAGGGCTGTTGGGGCCATATATCGCTTTTCACCTGTCAGAGGAAACGCTTCATCATGGTAGCCAGAATCACAATTTTAATAGTATATCCTTTGTCCTTTTCTGTTTCCCTCTGTCCTATTCTGTATTTTTAACTTGCCAGCTGAGATGAGGCCCACAGAGTTTTTAATTGTCAATTGAGGAATGATGGAAAATCCTAAAAAGAACAGGTGCTTCCGTTCGCCATAACTTATATTCTTTATGCTCTGCAAGCCAAAAGCAACCATTATTTTTAAGTGGGTCATTCAATCCAGTTTTTTGGGCTTCCTTTTAAAGAACAAAATAGCCTGAATTGACCTAACTCCTTTTAAATTGTGGGTAGTCTCATTCAGAGCTAGTTTCCTCCTGCACCTTACCAAATCATAGTTGGAACATTTGGAAAAAGCAGTAAAAAAAATTATGGAATTCTCATAAACGCTACCAAGTATACAGAAACATAAAACATAAGTTGTGTCTTGACATCTGCTCCTTACCAAAATGATTTTTTTTTCCGTTTTACAGCATTTGGCCTATAAAAAACACAAATACACAAGGCTGTCTAAAGCAATGAAGTAAACAAAGATAAACAAAGAAAGGAAACAAAACATAATCATCTTTATTTCCCCATTTAAGTTTTACCTTTTAAATAGTACTTCTTGACCCTTCACTTTTGTGGCTTGCTTGTAACTAAAAAAATGTTAGATGACAGAATTTCCAACACGCCAAAGGGCAATTCATTTTATTGTAGATATGAACACTGTCACTAAGAGATTTTTTGTAATTTCACAATTTGAGGCATTGGACTCTTTACAAGCAAGTTCCATTAGAAAAGAGTAATTTTGGCGTTTCCATTTTACTTGTACTTCAATAAAAACATGGATTACTCATTTCTCTTTATCAAACATTGAAGATTTCATTGACACACATGCAATTTGGGCACCAACAATTGAACCTCTTTCAGAATCTGTTAAATCTCCCATGTCATTTTAGAATCTAACATATTACTGAGTTTGAGACATGTTGCTAATTAATTTAGAAGTATTGGAAAAAATATTTAATATGTAACATGTAGAATTCTATTCAATAGATTACATCAAAATACGAGTCCTTCCTCCCTATGTGTTTCCATTGTTTTGTCTAGCCCCTGTATCTCTAAAAGTAAAACAAGAATAAATAAAACACTTCAAATTATTTTTTAAATGACAGTCTAGGAACATTAGTGCCTAATACTAATCTCTGCCCTTTGACAATGTCAAATCAAAGGGTCAAGATTCCCATTGCAATTTCTGAATGATTGCTTTGAAAAATGTTACTGGGGAAAAAGTCTGTCAAGAAAACTAGAGCAAGGGCCAAGACAAGCAATACCAAGTGGTATATTGGCTATGACTGTAAACCACACAGATTACATCTACAGCTAAAATTATTTGTTCTAAATTATTACAATGTAGTAGCGCACTTTGTATCTAATTCTCTTTTGAATTGTTTTTCATTATAATTCAAATAATGAAGCATCAAAAAGGCATAGATTACAAGATCCACTTTAGAGACAGCATCGAAAAAAGAAAATTCCCGGTAAACAACAACAACAACAACAACAACAACAACAACAACAAAAAAAGATTAGAATGATTCCTGTATTTACAATTGTCTAGTTTGGAAAATTCACAATGTCAAATTACATAAGGCCACAGTGCATAGTACATAGTTACTATAGCATTTCTGACAAGAATGATTATTGGATCAAGAGTAAATCTTTCGGATTGCAACTTCACAGTGGACTAGTACCACTATCGAGAACCGTCCTGTAAGCATCCTACCAACTCTGAATTCATAAAAGCAAAACTCTTGGAACTGTTAGCGCCACTTTTAGCCACTGAACAAATATTACCGTGTAGATCTGAGCCAACTGGAAAACCACTGAGTGAAGCTCTGTTTATGGCATTGCTATTCTCACAAAGAAAATTTAATTTTCAGATTTTTTCAGTGCTCTGGAGCATTGCACCCAGATGTTTACTCACCATTTCAGTAAGCAGGTCACGGTACTTTGCATTAAAGTCACATCAATGGGGCAGCCGTAGAAGTTCACACTCGTTTTGGGGATGGGGGTGGGCCTAGGGGCGCGGCAGATAAAACTCCAGGATAGTTTTGGGCTTCCCAGTGAACTACACCAATAAACACAAACAGCAAAATGTTATATTTACGTCCGTTTTGTAATATTCAGGCCCCAAACTCAGTCAGTAGCAGAGTCTCACTCTCTCCATCTTCAAGAAGGAGACTCCAAGGATGTCCTGGAACCCTTTAAAGCACCACTGGTCTTACATACCTCACATACGGATGCCAAAGTGTCGAGAGGCTGTAGAAAATGCCAGGGCTCCGGAAAAAAAATACAGTTTTTTACAAACATAGCAGAGAAATAGCCCGGGACTTATTCTTTGGCAGCCTCAGTATTCAATAATAATATATATCAACCTGCCTGATTTACTACTTTATCGCTCAAGGCCTGCTGAATGGAAAGCAAAACTATCTGTTACGGACAATCCATTAAACCAAATAACCAATTGTAATAGATCCTCAGACAGTAACCGCAGACAGTTAAATTAATATTACATTTTATTTGTATCCCAGAAATATTTGAAATACTACACAAACTACACAAAAATCATCATAATAAAGTCATCACAATATTTAATTTTGGTCCAAAACATTTAAACTACTGTGCAGATTTATCAAAATATTAAAAGATCAGTTCCTGTCTGAAACCCATCAGGGGAAAAAAGGTGGCAGCCATCACATAACCTGCATTTTCACTAACTTTCATGAGTTCAAGCATGCTCTCTCAGCCCCTAAAACAACATTAAATAACACCCTATTATTGGGGTCATTTGAAAGATATAACTCATGTTCCCAAATATTAGAAAGAACATGAACAACAATATTTTCTTGACAAAAGGCAAACCAATATAAAATACAAAATACAATTATATGTAACTGCATATTCAAAACACAGATTTCCACATACCTTCCTTTCTTTCATTGGTGCCTGAAACGAGTGATATAAGAAGAAAAACAAATTGACATATCTGGCTGAGGTTTGGCCTTCGCTCTATTGTACTTTGCACTGGTTGTGCGAATGGCACCGCAGAAGGTCAAAGCTAGCGAGGGGATTACGCGCCTCTATTGATAAACATGGCTCCAGCCATAAACACTGTACGTCCCTATTATCCAAACACAGGGCCACAAAAGGCCCAGGATCACCGCTCCAGCCTGCTACACCGGGCTGATGTGCATGTGGGTAAACAAATGCACGCACACACACATATATACATACATATAATTCTCTGAACATAGTTGTGCCACTGAGGATGTTTTTTTTTTTTTTTTGCTTAGGTACACAAAATAACTTTCAAAACTACCCATTTTTAATAGAGTTCCGGAGTTCAGAAGATGAACATGGACGTGAAGCACAGGTTTTCAACAATGTGTGCAACTGTGAGTAAAGTCTACCACCGGTTATCAGTCAAATGAGGACTGTATCTGTAGACTACACTCTCATAAAGAGATGCAAAGCCAGGGAAAATCAGACTTCGCTCTTTTAAGGAATTTGGTATTGTAACCGAGTGTCGTATAACAGCACAAAGTGCTTATATTTGCTGATCGCTCTTCAAAACCCAAAGCATATAGTGTATACTACAACTTAGATTCTAACTGACTTAAGGTAAAAAAACGGGAATATACCAATAGCAAATAAGAACACTGTCACAATAAAATAAGGAATGGTAATAAGGATAGTGCCAATCGGACAGAGATACTGAATTTGAATCTTTCTATTTAAAATTCAGAATCACAGTTCCCTTAAAATTCTCAATTTAGTTACAATTCAGTTGATTCACAAAGTTTAAAACATTTCTGCATTCATCCACTTCCACAGCTGAATATTTACTGAAGGAATTTTCTCAAGGATACAGAAGCTGGGATGGGACTTACTACCAGCTGCCCACACCACAAACCCTTCTGCCACACTAGGAAAGGGTGCAGAAGTAAACCATTTTCCTACAAGCTACTAGTCAATATACACACTGCAGGCCATGGAGCCTGTACCAGAGATTCTGGGCTGACTGGAGGTGAGACACGCTTCTCCCAAGAATCACTGCAAACCTGCAGGTCCCCCAAGAAGCTGACAGGGGTCACTGTTTCGCGACACTCTGCCAATTTTGTGCAACACGGTACAGCCTCTGACAGTTATAAAATGACAAGATCCAGACTGTAACCTGTTAATCTGAAACACTGGGCTCAGTCTGCACTAGGATGCCTTTTTAACTACTCTGGAAGCCTCAAATGTCCATACTTATTTAAAAGCAAAAATTGGAATACAACCCAAGGCGCTCACCTGTAAACACTGATTTAATTTCAAGTCAAGTAATTTCATGCAAGTCATTGCAGCATGAAACCTGGAATCAACAAACATCATTAGCATATTCAGTGGTACTTCTCACAGAAACATATGCAAATTCGGATAATAAATTTAAAAGTTATAATAAAAGTTAGGAGACAAAGGTGCTGGAATTCTGGGACATGTGTGGCTCTGCAGGTTCACAGGATCCATCCAGGTTGCCTGTCTTTACTGTTTGATATATCACTACTACTACTGCATGCTTGGATGACCTGAGAAAAACAACCCTTGCGAAAACCAACAACGTTTTTTCCCCAAAGAAGCCAAAGAAAAAATATTTTCCCATGAAAAGGGTCCATGAGAAAGGAATGAAACTCATTATTTTCGCTAACACGTGCAATTTTCTTTCAGACCTTAATCTTCAAATATCATCAAAACAAAGGTCGCTTTTGTGACATAAGCCCGCTAATGACAACTTGCGAGAACACTACCTCGGTTGTACTTCCAGGTCTTTTCAGATTCTAATCCCTAATCATGGTTCTAAAGAACACTCCATGACCCATTGGTGAGACCAGTTATGATTCCTTGTAAAAGGAATAATAATAATAATAATAATAATAATATAAACACCTTAGGAATAGAGGGCGATGAGCAGCATGGTGCAGGTCTGATGCACCCTCACTTTTTAGAATTGTGATTTTACTGGTATCATATTCAGAGCCGGGCGGCCCTATACACTCACTACGAAAGTTGCGTAGGGCCCCGCAAACTACGCAAGGGCCCCGCCTCCCCCTCGCAAATGGTTTACATGGCTCACGGGTCAGGTAGGAGGGCCCCAGGGAGGTCAGGACCGGCTCTGATCATATTTCTCTGTGAAAACGTCTTTGGAGGTCTCCCAGATGGCTCAATCGGTAAAGGGAGGTGTTTGACCAATCACAGAGTTCTATGTTCTGGATTATGCAAGTTTAGACTAATTTAATTTGCCGACTGTGAACTGGAGAGCACTGTGGAAGCACACAACTGGCAGAGCCCTATGTAATTTAACTGAAATGTATTTTTATGGAATTACGTTTTTAATGTCAAACAAACGAAAAAATGAAGGCAGAGATGAGATAAAAGTCAATGTGTCACAAAACGACCTGGTCAAAGGTTTTATGTATTAGGTATCAGTTCCTGCCATGTGTCTACTGACTATGTACAAGCTTGCCAAATTCTGGAATGCTAAAAGGATATTAAATGTATGCAGTAAGTCAAGCATTCTGCTCACCTGCTGGAAAACATGTGGCATCATTCTTGGGAACTGTTTATTTACTTTATCCCAAACTCACTATTCATACGGATACATGCTTTACTACCGGGGGTGCCCACCCTGGTCCTCGAGAGCTGCGGGGTGTGCAGCTTTTAGTTCCGCCTCACCTCTTAAATGAGTCACTTAAAAAGTCATTATTTGGATTAGGATGGATATTACATGGGGTTTCCAGACAAGGTATTTTGAAATGAGTTAGCTCAAAAACTCACACAGACACTATAGCTCTTGAGGATCAGGGTTGAGTACCCCAGCCCTACGATATTCAGACAAACAGCCCAAGCATTCATGCATTATAAAGTGCTCTAAGGCTTAGTCTGAAGGAAAATGGATGCCTAGCAAGGATGCCTACATAATGTAGAATTTACAAATGACTATTAAGTGCCTTGATAATTTATTGTTTTTCTAATAGACATGTTCACTTCTCAAACCTCTTATCTATATTGACAATAGGTCTGTCTCATGTGATCGGTAACAGAAAGGTAGTAGTCTGAAACAACTCCTGTTGGCGATCTAGGCAAGAAAATACTGAAATGTAGCTCAAAAACCATGTGGCTCTCCAGGACCAGGATTGGCCATCCCGATTTGTAACATCATGGCTCTGACGTGGATCTTCTGTCTTGCACCATTGCAGAAGTCAGTATAAACTTGATCAGGGTTCAGAGTTCATCCAATCAGAGGGGAGTAGGGGTACGGTCTAGATTGCTGTAAAAGAGCATTGGTCAAAATGACATGGGCATCAGCCTTTTAAATATATACAGGATTCTATGCTGTTTCGGAACAGCGCAGAGAATTCTCTGGTATTTGAATTGGGCAGCTAAACCCGCAGTGATTGGTAACCTCCAGTGAAACATTCCATCTCAATCCTGCAACTGAGCAGTTATGTACATGTCTCACTGAATCACACACACACACACACACACAAACACGTAGGTGGCTCCTTTGCAACGTCATTGCAACAGTGGACAAAAATATTTAGATTCATATAGATTCTTTTTTTTTATTTTTTTTATAAAAACACAAATTTAACGAACGCTAGATAAATGTACGACTGGTAAGACCTCGGCTTTCTTTCTGTTGACGAATTTACTTTTTAAAGTAAACAGAAGACTACACCCCTGGGCACTGCCATGCTGCTAACCACAAACGACTTCAAGTTTCTGCTCTCCTGGCCGAAACAAGCATAACGCTCAAATGACCGAGTTATGCAGCAATCTTGATTTAAGGTATACATTCTAGTCTAGTACTAAATTTACGCAATGCTCTTCGATGTAATCTGACCATGACAAACAGCAAAGAACGAAGTTACTGTTCCGTTTACTCCTCACACCACTGATTTTCCTCTATTGAAATCACGCACAGTGATATCTAAAGAATTTAGGGGCAATCGTATATCGATCACGTCGCAGCCGACTCCTTTTACAAACGCGAAGAAAAATAAATAAATCGGGCCACTCAACCACTATTTTAATTATATCCTAGGTTCAAAATAATGACAAGCAATAACACCTAAACCAAGCCATGAAGTTCAAACTGAAAACCAAAAAAACTAATCTGTACTTATTCTGCATCACACAACACTAAGAATTGAAAAAAGGAATAAAGTAAGAGTGTTGACAGTTTACATTGTAAAAAGATAAAGGTTACACGCGCGTTTTCAATCCAATCAAGTAGAATACAGACTGAGCTCGGTTTAGCGGTGTAGCAACACAAAGCATTTTTTCGGAACGTATAATACTAATGTATAATTAATCGCATGATTTTCTGTAGTTAATCGCGATTAATCTCAATTTTTGAATGTGCTCAAATCTGGCCCTAAATAAGCAATTTCCCATTTAAAAAGCAGTGTTATGTTAAATCAATACTGTGTTTTATTGTAATAGAAAGAAACACAAAATAATCAGTATCAGAAAGTTTTAAAGCATTTATTTTTTTTATCCAAAGTTTTTCATGCCTCCAATGTTAATAGGCATACTTCCTGAGCAATGAAGTTAGAACATATGTGTGCTTGTTGTCGTCTACAGTTTAAACCCCCCCAACATCGCTATTGCGTTTGTTAGCTTGTTAGCTTGCTGCTCGTTGACTAGTCTATCTGCCTCCTGCACTCTAAAAGAGTAGGCTGCAGCTGTCCTGCGTTGCTAGCCCTCTCGCTGCAGCTGCCGGCGTCATCTCTGAGTTTGCTTGTAAATGATACTTCAGACTCGATGTACTTCGGTGATACACAAATTCACCCTTCCAGTAGCTGCAAATAACTTTGATTTTATCCAAAGACCCATCTGTAAGGGTTTTGTAAAAAAAAAAAACTGGCCGTTTAAAAGCCCTTTAGCAGCTTTCTCCATCATTCAAGCTTATTTAATCAGCAAAGCTATATCTAAATTCAAGCTGTCGATTGACAAACAAGCGCGAGAGCGTGGAGTTGTATTTTAACTACGGATGTTTCTAAGGCTAATTGTCGTTAATTGCGACAAAAAAAATGAACGGCGTTAAGCATCTGAAACGAATCGCACGCGTTAACTCAGACAGCCCTAATCATTTCTCTACATAAACAAACATTAAAAAGTAACATTTACAGTTACTTTTTTAGAATTAACGAGAATTATTGGTGTTATATTTTATACATAGATAAATCAGTAGAAAACCAAAGCGTAAGCATGGTAACCCGTCAATTACAACCACAAAGTTGTATACAGAGTTAGTTTGTTTGTAGCCAGTAAACACAAATAATTACGTTATCCGCGCCCTTGAAATCCCTTGCTGACTAACAAGTACTAGGGCTGGAAAAGACGTCTTGCAACAGAACCCCGTTCCAGCAACCCCGCCCACTTCCCCTTTGCTCAACTTCAGCTGAAAATGCATGTGGTCTGAGCACCAAAAACATTTAACATCTGTAAAGAAATTGTACAACGTATAACAAATTATTCGCTGTATCGACATTAACTTACTGGCATGTTCAACCGAAGGACTCGCTTTTTCTTTGAATTGTTCTTTTTCACGTCTTTCTTCTTACTGTCCGTCGCAGTGCTTCCCATTTTCTTAAAGATAAAGCCGCGTTTCCTTGGATTTAAAAATCGCAAGGTAACGTCGTGCCCAAGCACTTGGCACCACAAGTCAAAATGTCGTATGTTCACTGTAATAAATGCAACCACAATTGTGACTTTCAGTTCCAGTCTTCAATACGGTTTTGCTGACTACATCCGCATTCAGATGCTTTCTCCAAACGCACTGTCACTGGATTCGACAGAATGGTTAGTAAATCTCAGGAATAAATACCGTCTTTATAGGAAAAAAAAATAGATTGTATGGTGCGTTATCATGTGTAGTTGCATGTCGCGGCTTGCTGCAAAATAAAATAAATAAAAAAAACATGGGAGTTTGCAACCACGCCTACTCCATGTGGAGCACAAATAAATTCTAGTTTATCGGGATTCAGCGCACAAGGAAGTTTGAAGGCGAGGCACGCAAAATTCAGAGCACGAGTTGAACCAAGACATCGCGGAAGGGGATCTGCGCGTGCACGTTTTGTTGCAGGCTGTGAAACGCCAGCTTAAATTCTACGCATGTGGAGCTGCGCCAGCAACTGAGAATGTGTTTCTATTGCAGTGCAGCATGTCACACATGACGGTGTTTACGGTATATATGTAACAGTTATCTGTTAAATGCCCTCTCTTTAATACTTTAAAGTAAAAACAGATGCGTGTTATATATGGTAATACTAGTCATCCATAATTATGATTGTTACGTTTAAGTCAAATAGCTCCTAAAACATATTTAGATTAAGTAAAAGCACTACTGCAAAATCATATTAAAAAATTTCACCTTTTTTCGCCGGTGAATTTGTGCCATCTCGTGGTTTCGATACTTTATTTCACTCTGTAAGTGTCACTGGTTGAAAATGTAGTCTTAATTACGAGCGTTTCGCTCAAATTATGGTAGATACATTCCCTCTGGTGAATGGCTCTGATGAATGAACACCCAACTTTTTTTTTACATATCAACCAAGTTCCGAAAACCCCCGCTGTTTTAACAAAGATACAATGTATCAGATACAAGAGATACAAAGTGTTTTCGGCCAACAGAAAGATGGAGGCGAGATCATTAGTTCACTTCTGTTATCAGTTGGGCAATAGTGTATTGTGCTTATGATTTTACTATAAAATAATATTTCCGAGTTAAGGCTGCTCAGTCACTACCTCACAAAACAGTTAATATCAATACGTTGATTTAGAGCCACTGAACCGGTCAATGTTTGGATAATTTAGGCAAAAATGCCGCCAAGGCTGTACCTGGGTTCAAAACAGTATCTGGTAGTCTACTTTACAACGGTTTGTGCGATGAATGCACTAGAACTGAGCTATCTAGGCTGGAATTTTGGCACTGCGTTGAGATAGGATTCATACAATCCAGCTATTAGAGTGTGGTTCATTTCACCAGAGAGCTAGAACAAGCTATTTTCCGTAGACATGTTTAACAATGATCCCACAATGCAACTAACGATGGTTGTATGTTACCTTCCATCGTTTTTTAAACTCTCAAACCAAGGCTGTACTGGGATCAAATCAAAACACAGGCAACCAGCTAATTGCTTTTTACTTTTACATAACTGTATTTATTTTTTTCTTTTCTTCTATGAATACAAATAAGATACAAAAAGAGGAAACGCTATTCACATACAATTCTATTACATATGTTCAGCGGGTTGTCAAAGTTTAAGTTCGGTCCTAGGACAAATGTGTGTTTTTTGTTTTTTTTTTGGTTTGTTGTCCTGCATCTTTTTAAAATGGTCTGGGAATGGAAATTCGAGGTGGTTCCTATTGAGTGCCATCTTCTCATTAGCATCTCGAAAGGCCTTCCCATGGCACGGTAATATTGATTCATTAGGTTATTCTAGGATTCTTGTTAATGGATCGTAAAACCTCATGAATTTTATAAGCCTATTATCCATTTAATTGCCAACCAATAACTGCTTCTGTCATTGTGGTCATGCCATCCAAATGCCATGCTATACTTCAGAGCTGTTCTTCTATTTATAAACAGGCTAATTAAACTAATTAAACTTGTATTATAACAATGTTCTTGGACATATATCTGCCATATGATTTTGCTGATATATGGCGGCATCTTGGAAGATTTATTTTACAATGCAATAACCTTTAGGTTAATAAAGTGTAAAATAGGTTTACGTATCAATTTATAGACTCATATGTATGCACATAAGAATGTTGTTATTAATTATTTCTTTGCAGCATCTGCAAATTAACAGAATTAGCTTTTTGATAACAGCTCAAGAGCGAGTTATTACAAATGATTCACTATTTTATACTAACAGAATTATGAAAACATCAGTATGAATAAAACTTTCAATCATGTTGACCATTCCTATTCTAAGTACGCTTGAGGTATGGCGTAAGACAGTCGGACAGTCAATATGACGTTTCGTTTTTCCGATTTTGGATTGGTCAGAATAATAAAATATGTTACTGATGATTGGTCAATACTACTGAAGGCCAACCGGCACAATTCCCGGCGTTTTAACGGGTTAACTTGGAAAATGATTTGGATTCGCCGTAGCCTTTGGTCACGAGGTTTGTGTGATTCGCTCTTTGCCTAAACCTGTTTATTACACTAAATAATTGTTTCAACTGCTGGGTTGTGCTGGAGGGTTGAGGAGAGTTCTTCTCTTTGTCGCCGTTTACTACCATTTTCACCGAAATAGTTTTAGCTACGTGGGAATGTTTACAAGCAAGTAAGCCAAGTGTGCATAACTTGCAGGAAGAAATGTTGTTAGCTCACCGGTTATCTGTGTAGTTCGCCTTCTCGCTAGGTAGCTCGCTGTATTCATGCTAAAATTAACTAGCTTTATTGCTATCGGGGTATGGGCATATATCAGATGCTGAAAATGTTTTGTGAATATACATATTTAAGTTTTTATGTTGCGACTTACACAGATTTCTTGTCTAGTTTTCGTTCGAGCTGTAGCAGATAAAAGCGAATGAGTAAGCTGCTTGCTTTGGTCATGCTTGTGATAAGTTATTTTCCATGTCTATCAATATTTGTCAATTGTTATTAGAGTAGCATACCACAGCTGTATCAGCAGCTTCGAATACTCCATGTTTGTAATTGTATGGATTTTTATGCATGGACATTTTGAACAAGTGTGTCCATCAAAGTTAACCATATGACGCGGTTAAACGCAGAATATTGTGCAACTGTTACTAAATTGTCGAAATTTTTGTTAATGTTTAATACAAAAGCTCTTTTTAGCCGTATACGGTTAACTTGTCGCCTGACCCCAAATGTACTACCGATCGACGGGCATCAGTCGTCAGACGATAATCCTGTAGTTGTTTAGCATCGCAGAGTTAAACGTTGCAGCATCTGTTACGATTTAGGTTAGGCGCGTCGAACGGCAGTAATTGTGTCCCTGTACTTATCAGCGAAGAAATATCACAAACGCTCCGTAGAAAGTGGTCAAATTGCGGACTTAACTCTGGTTCGTTCCAATTCTAGTGGCTGTGCGTCAAATAGTAAGTACGTAGTTACATATTTGGATTAAATTAACCTTTATTACGATACATATTTTAGAATGGCCACATAAATATGGCTGTTGTGTTTTCATTTAGTAGAGCACCATTCGCAATTGAACTGTTGAATAATTTATTAATGATTATCACGTTTGAGGAAATAAGTGCGCTTTTTTATTAATTGATTAGCTATATGCTCTTATCCTGACCGTAGTGATTTGGATATCTTCTATTTTGTCTGGATATTTACTTAATTGAGCAGTGCTTGTGGGCCAGAATGCAGTGTAAACGTTCCACAGGGACCCCTCGAAATTCAAGGTCTTTGGCTTTATATCTGTGTTCAGGGCAATGATTAAGGGGACTGATATTTGCACCCATCACAGACTGGCAGTGCAGATATGTTGTAATGCTGTGGATTCACAAATTAATCATAGTTACCATGTGCTACTTGGTTTAAATTGGTCAGCGTCACTGATGTGGGCTAAAGTGCTGCTGTGTGTGTGTGTTGTATTTTTTCTTATATTTATATTTAATAGTAGCTGTATTTTTTTCTTATATTTATATTTAATAGTGCACTTAATGCATAATTTTATTTTCTTTGTTCTTTCTGTACTTGTACCCCACTATTATTTGTGGCTTAAGACACCAGGAAACTGGAAAAGCAGAGACTAGTAGTAATTTCCCTATTTATTTTTTATTCCAGAAGATTCTGTCTGTTCTGATGGCATTGGGATGGAAAGAATGAAGAATGATTGACGCGTTCTTGGCCCTTCTGCTTTACGTGCAAAGAGACCCTTCAATGTTTGTGTGAGTCTGTGCCAGTAACCTTGTTGGCCAATCAGCAATGGCATTCTTCATTCTCTTAGTGTAACACTTTGATTGCTGGTACACTATCGATGTGTGAGTCAACAGCTAACTGAAAAAAACAAGCTTTTTCTTGTTCAAATCACCTGTTTTAGAAGTTGCAATAGTACTGCTATTGTTTCTGCTGTGCCTTTTTAAGAGAAAAAATAAGTTATTTAAGAGAACATTTGAAATAACCTGTTAATAATGGAAGGTTTGAAGTGTAATTTTTAATGTCTGTTTTGTAAAAGCATTTTGTAAAAGTCTTTCTAAAGCATTGGTTTTGGGGAAAAAAAAATTCATAGTTTTAGCTGGCATCGTAGGCATCTGGAGAGCTAAAGGGAGCTTTAGCCTTGTGTTTTCTGGTAGGCCGGATTATTATTGCTATTCATTCTTCTGAAATGCATAGCATCTCAGGTGTTTTCTATTTACCTAATGAGATTTGTTCTCATGCTCTAAATAAGCATAAATCTGATATTAGCATGTCTGTATTTAAAAAAATTGTTTTAATTAAAAAATTTTTTTATTTTTATATGTAGCCTTCCCATTGACACAGGTGACTGTGGGCCTGTTTCTCCAGTTGACAAGTGGTAACAGCTTTAATCCTTGTAATAAGGCAACCATGGAATATTACCACTAACTGTTTATTGTTTCTGCTGTCTAATTATATACCCGGCTTTGCTTTGTGTGTGTTGTGTGTGTCCAATTTTCTAAATTGGCAACATAAGAGATCAAAATAATATTTCTCTGGTATGCTTAAAATAGCCTTCTCTGTTGGACTATGCTGACAGCATATCGATGAATTCAATTTACCCGGAGCCATTTTCAATTTATAGTCTACGACCGTTACTCAGTGGGGAATGGCGTGGAAGTTACATTAGTCTTCAGCAGAAGAAGGGTTTGTGTTTAACACCAGCTAGTCGTTTTGAAACTTTACAGTGTGCCTCAGAAAAAAGAACAGAAATTCAGATGTTTTTTCAGAATTTGTAAGGCTGTTGTAAACTCAAAATCCATTGTACACTAAATGCACCAACACTGTCTTTAGCGTAGGTGAACCCAGCAGTATAGGGCGAACACAGATACCGTCAATCTGAGATGTATTGCGTTGTTTGGTGGCTATCATTTCATCCCAAGCTCAGTTATTAGGTTTAACTGTCTTTTAAACAAATATAAATCCACTTGGAAATATTTTTGCAGTTGCTGACCGAAAGGCAACTCTTCTAGACCTTTTCTAGATTGAGACTGTCCCCTGCCAGGTGTGGGAGGTTTAAAAATCAAGGCTTGAGTTGGAAGCAATAGAGGGTGAACATTTGAATTAATTTTCATATTCTATAAATTTTATAGAAATTCTTTTTTTTATTAATAATTGACATATTATGGTGTAGAGGGAGTCTTTATGAGTTTGCTTGTTCTTTTCATACTATTCAAATAACCTCGTGTTCACGTGAAGCAAACCCCGCTTTATATTTAAAGTACAAAGATTAAATAGGTTTCATCGAAAGATTCACAAACATACGCCTATTTTTTTTTTTCCGTTTTAGGATTATAACCTCATTCACGAACTTGGCACTATATTATTTATAAAGTATGTAACCTAATTTTCTCAGATAGTCATTGGAAGATACGTTTGCTGTGTCTTGGCCATTATATGTCCATGGGCTGAATATAGGTGACTGAATCACCATGAATGGTGTGAGCAGAGCAGTTGAGTCTGGGAAGTGTATGAAAATGGGGCTCATCATTCTTCATTAAAAGAGTTTTAGATTTTGGAAAAAATGAAGTTCAAAGGAGCAGGACAGCAAGCTTAAAAAGTTAAGTGCTTTACTGTATACAAAAACGATCCTTTTCAAAATAGAGGAAGTTAACGTGAAGGGATAGTGGGAAAGGAGGGATGCTGTTCGGTACCTGGGTCAAATGTATCCCTGCCACCTAGTGTCGATGGTCCTCAGGCCTGTCGTGTGTCGGCTTATTCACCCAGGGGCCCCACTCTGCGCCCTCTGCACGGCTGTTTCGGGTTTGCAGCGGAGGCCAGCACAATGTTTTTCCTCCAGCGCACCATTAACATTCCTACACGGATTGACATCTGGGCCTTTCCACAGCCCAGTGTTTGCTTTCAGCGCATTTCTACAGCTCTGGCGGGGGCTCATTACTACTCCAACGCACACACTTTCCCCCCCTCTGGAAATGCATGGTTCTGTATGTCTCTCTAAAAAAGAATGATATGAAGAGATGGCAAACGCAAGACAACTATGAAAAAAATTCTAGTCAAGCGTATTGTAGTGTGAGAGGATGTTGTAGAATTCCATATCTGTGTCTAATTAATTATCACGGCAGCAGCAACATCAGTGGCCCTGTGAATAAATTTGGCCTTGATAAAAAAGTAGATGAAAATATCCTGGGCTGAGTGTAGGTGGTTTCACAGAGCAGATTATCAAACTTTTCCCTTAATAAGCGGCCAACCTTCTTGCTGCAAGTGATGTTTGCAACGGATGCATGGAATCTGTGTACTAAATAGAGAACAGAAACTGATGTCTAGAGCATCACAAAATGACAATGTAAAAATCTAATATGCATTAAAAAAAGACTGGTGGATAGAAAAACAACTGTTTAATTCACTTACAAATTTATTATCCACTCAAGGTGGATATTTTCCTTTGTCTTCACAAAAAGGTGACATTAAACTTTTAAAAATCTTAAATGTAGTTTAACGTATTGCATTCACTGGAGTTTATTTGTATTCACCGTACATGTGCAGTGAGTTCAGTGTTAATGGTTTACCTGCCATTCGTTGAACTTTTCTGTTCTTTGCCCTATGTGATTCAGTGCATGTTGGCAAACATTTCATAGTCAGCGTTTGATACAACAGCTTTTTTTCTGTGAAAACGAATTAGACTAAACAAATGTTTTTCTGTTGTGTTGTTTAAAGAGTGGTTTTCTCGGTTTATTTCTGAAATGCTTTTGTATGGGTATGCTCAGGTCATTTAAAAAAAAGTTTTTTTTTTCGCCGCTAAAAACCTGGGATTTGATGAAACCCCTGTGGGCCTGTTGCCGCTGGGTGGCCTGGGGTCAAGAGAAAATTGCTCAGGGCACCTGTGCAGGAAAACGGGGTCATTAAACCAGATATAACTGTATTTGGGCCTTTGCAGCCAAACTGGCTTGCATCAGTCTGCCTCTGATGCCCCTCTAGATCTCATTCTTTTTATCACACCTAGTGTTCTGCCTGGATTATTTTATCAAAGGTATCCTGTTCCTGTGTGCCATCGCCATGCAGTGTGGGTCTTTTAAGTACCTGTGCAGTGATTCCATTTCTAATAAAAAATCTACCCATATAAAATCAAAAAGTGATCATTTTTAATAACTTTTTTTCCCCTTTACATTTAGTATGTTAAATGGCTACTTTTGTTTGCAGCAAATTTTCCTTTGCCACTGATGCCTGGAACCTAGGGGCGTGATCTTGCATTCATTAATATTAATGACATGCAATTGCTTTCTAGAACTTTTTTCATCAAACCCAGCTCAACATTGTAAATGACGCTAAGTTGGGTGCACTCATAAATGCCCGCAAATATGGGTTTCTGACTCTTGGATGCGGTTTGCATGGTCTTCCAAGTCGTAATTACAAGTGGGGAAACTCAGGGATGGGTCATACCTGAGTCTATGAGTTGTGACATTTCAAGAAAACCACTACATACATATTTGCAAACACGTACAAAGAAAAATAAACACTTACATTTTAGCTGATATTAGACTTAAATAGAAATATGGTTATACATTGAATTTATAAGGTTTATATGGTATTCTATTATCTGCATAACGGTTTGATTTAAAATAAATACGTATTCTGGTTTTGAAACAAATCCTCTCTCGTCTGCAGGCAATTTACGAAGGATACATTGAAACATTTGCTGTATATAGCATTCTGTGGGAAGACAATGGCCAGCCTTGATTTTATACATGAATGCATTTAACCATTAATTTAATCAGAATCATAATGATAGCCAGATATAATACACTAGTGGGCATGATCCAAACGGCTAAGGCAGTGGCGGTTTAACAATGAAGCTTTTTATCATGAACAAGAGACTTTTTATTTAAATTAAGTGTGAGCTGGATCGAAAATCGAAAACGATTAATTTCAGACGACATTTGACTTTGAGATTAACAAAAAAGGGGGAGGGGGGCCAAGTCTACTGCATTTTAAAGTATTATTTCACAGAATATGATCTTTAAAAAGTGCACAGGTATTTTAATCCGAGATGGTGGTGTACCTTATGATCCAGGGGGGAGTTTTGTCATAAAGCTGTCGCTGAGGCTGCCACTCTGGGATACCAGAGCTGTGGAGATTGTGGCTAGCCCACGGCCAGGGTGCAATGTTGGAACTTTAAGTCAATAACAAGGGTTTTTTTTTGTTTGTTTGTTTTTTTACTGTCGATACACATCACATGTTATGATGCCATAATCTTGTGTCTTGAAACAAAGTAGTTAATGTAAATTGAACTAAGAAAGCCACAGATTTCCAATGTTGGCGTAATATGAGCTCATGACACCTTCACATCCCCCTCCACCCCCCAACACCTCCCACAGGGGCTTGAACATGGATTGCCAAGGATGCTAGGTCCACCATGGGCAGCGTCACACTGCGTTACTTCTGCTATGGGTGTCTCTGCACATCGGTGACGTGGACTGTGCTGCTCTTCATCTACTTCACCCTCAGTCAGGATAGCCAGCCCTTCAGGAATGTGCCCATCCCGGGGGCCCAGGCACTGGGCTACCAGCACCGGTTCCAGCCCCGCTTCACCCGGAGCCCAGCGAACGTGGTCCGCCTGGCTGACCACAGGCCCAATGAGCAGCCCCACAAGGCACCTGCCGATGGTCACAAGCCAGTAGACCACTCCCCAGAGATGGGTAGGTGACCGCTGTACAGCAATCTGGGATATAAACAACAAGGCAGAAAGCAGGAAGTGAACTGACGAAGATTCTACCTAGAGTAGGTAGTAGGAAATGTTTCACTATTTCAAAATGAGTATGAGTGTGTGTGTGTGCCTAAAATACAGTTGATACAACTAAGAATTGCTTAGGATGAAGCGATAATTAAAATTGGGATCAAATTTAATTAAAAAAATTCAGCCTCCATTTAAATTCTGAATCCTTGAGGTTACTCATATAAACAGACTTTGAATGCCTTGAAACTTAAGAATATGAGCATGTCAAATTTTGAGTCATCTTTGATGATTACCTAAATCTTAAATGGTGTTTTTACAACCTAACAGCATATCAGAACGTAAATGGTTGTGTTTCTGTTTGTAATAATTCAATGTGAGAGGCCCTTGGCAACATTTAATTTTATTTTGTGACTCCTTTAAAAGTTTTAATTTTACTTTTACTTGCCTTTCTGTATAAATTGAGCAGACAATGCCAGTCAAAATATTCTATACAGTGTAAAAAAAACAAAAAATCTAATAAAAATGTCTGGTTTTAGTGGTGGTGAAAAGGCATTTAAATAAGTTTTTGTTGGACAGGGTATTTTGAATGGTCGTTTAGGTGCTGTTCTGGAAGGCTCTACTTATGGGGAGCTAAGCAATTGGTTATTAGCCTTACTTTATTGCTATGGCAACATGCACGTTCCATTTAGGACAAATGGTAATGAAAACTGAAATTGCACACCTGGCTCAGACAAACGGCAGGCCTGTATTTGAGACCCTGGCAGTTTTGCCTCTGCACACTCTTAACGGGTCTCTTACCAATGACTGTGATGAGTTTTGTTTTGCCAGGAATGATTTATAACGAGCAGGACCAGGAGGTGAGGGATACGGGGTACCACAAGCATGCTTTTAACGTGCTCATCAGCAACCGCCTGGGCTACCACAGAGACCTCCCCGACACCAGGAATGAAAAGTGAGTTTGTCTGAAACAGACCATGTGGTTACTCTGTTGTCACCAATGTATTTTGCATTAACCCTGCCCAAATGATTGGCAGGTGGAGCCAAATAAATGATTTGTGGTTGCCTTCTTGTATTCTGTCTTTATTGGGCACTAGATCCATAGAAAGCACATTTGTATGCTGAATTGATCGTTCTTCCAAGCAGGGCTCTGGATGAGGGGCGTAAGGAGGCTGTTTTTGCGCAGTGGATTTAACCAACAGTTCCTCTACCCCTTCGCAGGTGTCAGGAGAAGACCTACCCTCTAGCCCTGCCCACCACTAGTGTGGTGATTTGCTTCTTCAATGAGGCTTTTTCTGCCCTTCTGCGCACGGTGCATAGCGTACTACACCGCACGCCTGCCTACCTGCTGCATGAGATCATCCTGGTGGACGACAGCAGTGAGCTGGGCAAGTTTGTGGGCAAAGCCTGTCTTATTTTTCGAGTGCAGAGTGCTATGGACAGTGGAGGGAGCAGAAAAACGAGAAGAATTGGTGCTGTGTGTGCGCGCTCATGAGTGTCTGACCTATTACTTTTGCCGGCACAAAATAACAGCACAAACAGCACGTTTTGGGGCTCAGATGATTGTGTCTGAGCGCTTTTGCTCTCGTCCCCTCACAGTCGACCTGAAGGAGGACCTTGACTCGTATGTCCGACAGAACCTCCTGGAGAAAGTGAAGGTGGTTCGCAACAAGAACCGGCAGGGCCTGATCCGGGGGCGAATGGTTGGAGCCTCCCATGCCACAGGTGAGGCCACAGCTTTGTTGTGTTAGCCACACGCTAGGACGGAGGAGGAACGGCTATAACCCTATTCCCCCGGCTGCACCCCTCACGACTGGTGTCTCCACCACACAGGGGAGGTCCTGGTGTTCCTGGACAGCCACTGTGAGGTAAACGAGATGTGGCTGCAGCCACTCCTGGCGCCTATCAAGGACGACAGGCGGACTGTAGTGTGTCCAGTCATCGACATCATCAGTGCCGACACCTTGGTCTACAGCCCATCCCCGATCGTCCGTGGTGGCTTCAACTGGGGGCTGCACTTCAAGTGGGATCCTGTGCCCCTATCGGAACTCAACAGCCCTGGCGGAGCCGTGGCTGCCATCAGGTATCCCGGGTGCAGGAGGTTCTGGGGAGTCTGCTGGGTTTTGTTTTCTCCATCACTGCTGAAGTTCTTGTCGTTAGACTCCCCACTGTTCTTCAGGGTTGCAGTAGCAAATAGATTATTAAGGGGTTTTTTTCCAGAGAAGAAAATTGGTCAGTGGGATCTGGAATCTGGGATCTGGGCCTGATCTCCATGGGCTTGGCTGACTGGGGAGGTGAGAAAGGAGTAATGTGCTCTTGTGATCGTGCAGGTCTCCAACGATGGCAGGGGGCCTTTTTGCCATGGAAAGAAAGTACTTCAGCGAGCTGGGGCAGTATGACAGCGGCATGGACATCTGGGGAGGAGAGAACCTAGAGATCTCTTTCAGGGTAAAAGGCACGGCTCCTCACCCGGGTGTCTTTCTGTTTATACTCCACTGATTGAAGCCCAAAGTCTCAGCCAACAATGCACCATCCACTGGTCGGTTTGCTGGTTAAAAACAAATAGGGGTGACAACAAATGGTCCGAGAAGCAGTATTTCACTGTCAGATGTTGGCTCATTTAAGCTGGATTCCTTTTTAAGCATGAGGGGCCAGAAATGACATGTTGCTTGGTGGGACGATGTTTTGACAAAGCCTCATTGCTCTATAATAAAACAAATTCATTTGAATTACTCCATGAGAGTTACTCACAATTTATTTTCCATATTTTGGATACTCTTGGCTTGGTCTACTCTAGAAATGTTTAATGATTGCAGGAGTCATGTTTGGCCTTACGTGTCAGATTTATTTCCTCTTCATTGGAGAGGTAGTAGCTCTTTAGATTTTCAGACACCTTTTGACTTTATATTGCTCCAGTGATGAGAATGAAGAGACTGGAGCAGTACACAGGCTGATCTGAACACATGTGGTGCATGTGGGTGCCCAACTAGGGTGCATATAGCAGCTCTGCTCCGGCTCTCCACAGATCTGGATGTGCGGTGGGCAGCTGCTCATAATCCCCTGCTCGCGGGTGGGCCACATCTTCCGGAAGAGACGGCCCTACGGCTCACCAGGGGGCCAGGACACCATGGCCCATAACTCCCTGCGCCTTGCCCACGTGTGGATGGATGAGTACAAGGTACTGGACAGGGTGGGTTGGGTGTTGAGCAACAAAAGACTGTATCCTAGGGAGACCGAGCGAAGAGAGATTTTTTGCTATAGGGTATGCATTTGGAATGTGGTGGGGGGGGGGGTCTCTAATGATGCTTTTGTGTGGAAGCTGGGGATGGATTAATTAAGAGATTTTCAATAGGGGGGGTGGAGGCTAAAGTAATGAATGAGGCTTTCTTTGAGGGGGCGGAATATGTGGCATCTGTTCCCAGGGGTGACTCATCTTTAATCTGGGAAAATGATTACAAGATTTCACACAGTCCTAAAGCCATATAAATGGAGAATGACTCACTAATTATGTTACACATTGAAGGGGTAAGCAGCAGCACTCTTATTGAAACTTACTTAACAAAATGCTTGACTGTCAGCATGTAATTGCCAGATTTGGTTTCAATAATAAGCTGCCACTTTCTACATTTCATTAGTCAACAAAACTCTTCAATGACTTTTTAGGGTTTTTTCATAGATTAGTCAACGCTTGACAGTAATGGAGTTACGGAACATTATTCTAGCAGTTGTCTACAATGAGGCTGAAAGAACAAGTTTTTTGTTCAGATTAAAGTACTGGAAAAGGTCGCTTGAAGAGATGCCGTTCGCTCATTTGAAGGAAATGCTGAATGGTTAGTTAATGTCGTGGAGTGGAGTTTATGGCAGTCATAACACAATACAATGTGCAAGCAATTAAAAGAGCCACACAACGGTTTCCAGAAACCACAAACCTGTTATGAACTGATGAAATGCATGCATAATATGGAATGAAGAAAAGAGCATGGCCCCCTGAGCAGCTCAGTCAGAGTCCTATGAGCTAGATTTCACAGGTTTGAATCCAGCTCATTATTAATTATGATTTTGACAGGGACAGCACAGCAGTGGGGCACAGTTTGCGGAGTATGGCCTTAGCTGAGGGGGTTGGGGGGGTAGAAATCAGTTTTCTGTCAACTTTCCATCAAGACTTTCCTCTGCTCCAATCTGCACTCAATCTCTCGTGCGGGCTATGTAGCCTGCAAAGTGGAAAAGAGATGGGTGGCTCAAAGGCAACTGTAATTGAAACTTCCTTACCCTCTCTATATGTGGTGGCAGACTTCGTAGGAAGGAGCTAAGATGCATTAGCACAACTGCGGTTTCTAAACTGGGGAAAGAAGATGTTGGGGGGGGAAGTTTATCACAGTAGAGAAGGTTCTATTTCCATGGAAAGTTAGTGTGTGTTAGTTAGTGTGGCTATTACCAAGTCTGGGAGTTGGTGTACTGCATGGAAAAGACTACAGTATAAAAAAAACTGCAGAAAGAAGTTGATGAGGGGGAAAACATGCAGAGAAACTTACTCGGTTTTATTCTCCCCCAGGAGCAGTACTTCGCCCTGCGGCCAGAGCTAAGGACCCGTAACTACGGTGACATCAGCGAGCGGCTGGCTGTGCGTAAACGCCTGCAATGTCACTCTTTCAAGTGGTACCTAGACAACATCTACCCTGAGATGCAGGTGTCTGCACCTCACAACAAGCCCCAGCAGCCGGTCTTTGTCAACAAGGGCCTGAGGAGGCCCCGGGTGTTGCAGCGGGGAAGGGTAAGCCCTTCCACTATCTGAACTGAAGAACCCTTAGTTTCCTTTCTCATGTCTCACTTCACACAGTGATAGTGCAGTAACTTATATACTACTATTATATCTATGTGTATTCTACAACACAGTGTGAATAATTGTCTCTGTTTTGTTCATAAATATTAATAATAATTTCATACCTGTTGTCAATCACGCACCATGCAGGTTTAGTAAAGCAAGCCTGTAAGGGAATAAATCCAGGTCAAGTAAAACTATTTAGTGAACATAAGATTTTACCAAGGTTAATAAATATGTTAGTGTTAATCTACACTGCAAATCCACCAGAACGTCTCATTTTAACCCTGTGCCAGTGGAGTTTAGCCCTGTTCCAAAATCCGGTTTAATCCGGTTTTAATGTTAAACATTAGTTTAACAGAGCAATGACAGAGCTGACGACCCCTGCCCCCAAGGATTAGTAGTTTGTCAATCACTTTGACAAACAGTGCTGATTCTATATCCTGTGGGCCCCCTCCCCGCCACTGACTCCCAGACCTCCAGTTGGCGGTGGCCTATCAATTCAGGGTTCCTGGCCAGATACGCCAAGGGGCGGATTAAAACACACAGCCAGTGCATGGTAAACTGTGGGGCTCTCAGTTAATCAATAGAAGGCCATTGGGTGGTTCTGTGTGCAGATCCAATCCCTAACTTTTTGTAGAAAAGATATTCTTTGTAGTATTACATTGACCTAACAAAACAATCCTTGTGACTCAATATATAATCAATATATTATGTCAGGAAAGGCTGTATCTGTACCATTTCCAATCGCTTACCAAATAAAGGCAGTGGTGTTAATCTGGCCAGTAGGTGTCTCTTCAGTAAGAGATCTGCACTGTCCTATGTTGAGAGGCAACGCCGAATGGATCTGTCCAGGAGTTCCAGTGGGCCAAATGCTTGATCAGCTGGATCAAATCACAGATGAGGCTTGGGAGCCACGTGCGTGGCGAGAAGTTCTCTCACAGCTGTTATGCCTTTTTTCAGTTGCGCAATTTGCAGGCTGACAAGTGCCTGGTGGCCCAGAGCCGTCCCAGTCTGAAGGGGGGCATTGTTGTGGTGAAGGTCTGTGACTCCAATGACCCCGAGCAGGTAGTGACGGACTTTCTTACTTCACTGATGCATGGATATTAACGTTTGTGTGCAATTGGTTGCCCCATTTATGGTATCAATATACTGCTAGTGGTCTCAGGATAGTTGGTTTATTTTTTCATTCTTTAGTTGTTTATTTGTAGTTTCTCTTTGGTGAACTGCATGTGAATTTACAGGAAATTATCAAGTACAGGTGGATAGATGCATTCCAAAAACCCGCTCCACTGTATTGTTCCTGGTCTATTGTCAAGTCAATTTTAGGAGACATTGCTGAAAGCAAGGAAAAGATAAAGAATTTGCATAGTTTTATGTGGGCTGACTTGCTCGCTGTCTGCTTTCCAGGAGTGGACCTATGACGAAGAGCACGAGCTGATACTGGCCGGCCTGCTGTGCCTCGACATGTCGGAGATCCGCTCGTCGGACCCACCTCGGCTTATGAAGTGCCATGGCTCAGGAGGGTCGCAGCAGTGGACCCTGGGGGTAAGGTTTTTACTCATTTATTTTCAGACTAATGGCCAAGTGTGTACCAGTAGGTGGTGCTAATCCCAGTTCTGATTAACATAAGCCCCACCCATATTGACACACCAAAACGCATTTGGTCAATAAGAGCTGGGGTTGGGGTTGCTTTGGGAAATGTTTTATAATTTCATGTTTTGAATCTGGCGATTTTGCTGGAGCACTTAACACTGCGTAAAGTGTTAGAACAGGAGGTTATTGTAGTAATGCGTTCTTTGGCATTGCATTATCAGATTGTTGAAACAATGAACAGCATCTGAGGTCTGTTTTTATTTTATTTCTTTCAATGTATTTTTACCTTTCAGAAGAGCAACCGCCTGTACCAAGTGTCTGTCGGCCAGTGCTTGGCAGTTGTTGACCCACTCAGCCATAAAGGGTATGTTGCCATGGCGATCTGCGACGTCTCTCTTTCCCAGCAATGGCAACTGGAGCTCTGATCCTGCCAAGTGAGAGAGAGACAGAGACAGGGGTCTACATAATTCATAGACACTCACTGGGGCCAGGCTGAACTCAACCTCAACCCTGCGGGTGTTTGCCACAGTCTCCTGCCGAAGTGGTGGAGGAGTGGCACTGCCCCCGCTCTGCCAATTCAGGGCTGGTGCTAGAACCACACACTGTTTCTGACAGAATGAAAAAACATTCTGTCTGTCGACTGCCCCACTACTTTAGGAAAATGGGGACAAAAACGACCCAGTTCAACAGGTAGGATAGCCCTAGTGGAAGACTCAGCTCAGACAGTTCTTTTGGATTTTTATCGGTCAAGAAAATTGTCTTCATATGATGTTTTTAAGAAAATATTTTCAAATCGTATTCAGTTATTTATGATATCTAATACATAACGTAACCCTTTCTTAAAATCTCATTTGCCTAAAAACCACAAATTTTCTGATTTAGGATTTTCTCTAAGTTTTTGTTTTTCTGGCATAACCTGAATCAAATTGCATTCTCATCACACAATTTAGAAATTTCGGAAGTTAATTATTTTTATCACCAACTGGTGGAAGTTTTTAGACCAGTTCAAACTATGTAAAATGTTTTGGCCATCGAAGTCTTACTATTAATGATTTGTTGCTTGAGGAAATATTTTGTTACCCATGTTTTCGTCAATCTTATGAACTTCAGTACAAGTAGAATACAGTGTAGTAATTTACACAATTCTGTTTCAGCACATTCAAACAAGCTTAGGGGTCAAAATGTGGTAACATGAATGTTAGGGATATTTGAGTCCTACTTAGTATCTTTCAGACTTGGATATCTATTTCAAGATTTTAATTTGGAGTATACTGTTTGTAAATGATGCAATCAAATAAAACAGGTTTTATTCAATACATACTTTTACACCTGAAATTCCACTTACGAAGGAGGATCGGAGCATATTTTGGTGCATGGTGCATTTCATGCTTGGATCCATGAAATCGGCCAAGAAATGGCCTGCCTAGTGGAATTGCCACTGATGTTTTTAGGCAGAAGCGGCTTGCTGAGCTGACATGTCGTCTTTACCTGAGTCTCACACTACTGCTGGAACAAGTGTCCTAGCATTCCGTAAGGTGTCAATCTTTCAGGGGCCAAAGCATGCCCTGCGCCTGACTGAGAAGCTTGCGACTTGGCATTTCCCATGCATATGAGCTGCGGCGCAAACCACACTCTCCTGGGCCAATGTAGCTCATTCGTCAGATCTTCTCCAGGCAGGGTGCATGAAAGAATGCTGGTCAGCAGGATGAGGTGGTGCTCTCTGGCGATAAACAATGCTTGCAAGGGGCACAATTGCATAGAAGGCCCAACGGAAGAGCCGATTGGAATATGACCACTGGAAGAGCTTTGCCTAGTTCACTGAACAGCACACTGTCCAGTCAACAAGCACCCTCCTCTGGAGTCGGGAGCAATGCTAGTAATAAGAATAAACAGTAATAAGAGTCCAAAAGAGTCTGTGTGCTCTTAGCCGAGGCAATGCATCCAGAACTTGTCTGCAGAAGGTAGATGCTCAGGTGAAACCTCTTCTCCACTATGTGTATGAGAGAGCTCAGGAAAGAAGATACATTATATGAACAAAAGTATTGGGCTACACCTCTTAATCATTGAATTCAGGTTTCATTCAGTCCTATTGCCACAGGTGTATAAAATCAAGCACCTAGCCATGCAGTCTACCTTTACAAATATTTGTGAAAGAATGGGTCGTTCTAAAGAGCTCACTGAATTAGAGCGTACTGTAATAGGATGCCACTGTTGCAACAAGTCAGTTCGTGAAATTTCTTCCCTCCTACATATTCTACGATCAACTGTAAGTGGAATTATTGCAAAGTAGAAGCGTGTAGGAACCACAGCAACTCAGTCATGAAGTGGCAGACCACGTAAAGTTACAGAGCGGGGTGGCCGAGTGGTGAGGCGCATAGTGCATAAAATTGACCAACTCTGCTGACTCAATAACTGCAGAGCTCCAAACCTCCTCTGACATCGTCAGAACAAAAACTGTGCGCCAGGAGCTTCATGGCATAGTCTTGGTTTGGTGAATGCCAGAAGAACGTTTCCTGCCTGACTGCATTGTGCCAACTGTTTGGTGGAGGAGGGATAATGCTCTGGGGTTGTTTTTCTAGGGTTGGCCTAGGCCCCTTAGTTCCACTGAAGGGAAATGTTAATGCCTCAGCTTACCAAGACATTTTGG
>JAOYSI010038571.1:0-25775 GCA_025775065.1 Hiodon alosoides
CCCCCCCCCCCCCCCCCCCCCCCCCCCCCCCCCCCCCCCCCCCCCCCCCCCCTGGGGGCAGAGCAGAGGGAGAATGATTTCGTCTGGTAGCCTGACAACTGCGTTAAACTGAGGCTTGAAATGTTTTTGTTTTGTTTTTTTCCAAGAAATTTATCAAATAATAATGAAATTTTAAAAAAGTTTAAAAAGTTTAAAAAGTAAAAAAAAAGTGTCTGAATGTGCGACTAGGTGACCCTTTTTTTTAAATCAGGAGGAGAGACACACTACTGGTCGTCTTCCTCAGATACTAAGCTACTCTTATCTCTTAATTTTTTTATTTCTTACATTAAATTTTACTTTTCTAGAGAACTTCCGTACAAAGTTTTTTCTTAAATCTTTGTTGCCTTAATTTTAACGACGTCAAAGACTTTCCCCGAAGGGTTCAGTCAAGCGTCTTATTTAACACAAAAAGAACGAATGAATCAGACCCCTGGGTCAGCTGAATGGTACAAAATACTATCGGAGGTTAGCTAGAGAGAGAGAAATCTATTAAATAAGCTGTACACATTTAATAGAGAAGAGTTTTTTTTCTTCATTGGAAGAAAACCTTGTTAAAATATAACTCAGCGGTAACTCGGCGTGTACGCAAATGTCCGTCCGAGAAGAGAGCGTGAAAAGATTGCTTTTAAGAGGAAGAACACTGCGTTATAGGAAATGCGGTTTATTGCAAAACGTTCTTACGTTTGTTTTTTGGTTTGTTTTCATATGGCAAAACTGCTGTTGCTGACATTAGTGCTTTTCAATCGGCCTTCACCTTTCTTAAGAGCTCTCAGCATTTTTTTACCCCGCTTCGCTTCAAAAAAAAAAACAAAACTAAAAAAAAAAAAAATTCATTAAAAAAAAAAAAAAAAAAAAAAAAAAAAGACTTGCAGTGATAAAATACATAGATACAGTAGGAGCTTACGGTTTAAACCAATCGGTGTAAAAGCAATAGAAGAAATTGTTGACAATTTCGGTAGTCTTTACTAGTTGTGTATCAAATGCAGGCTACGGAGGCCATTTTTATACCAAAGATGAAGATACACTCTGAGGCAGAGGTTTTTTTTTCCTCTCTTCCTGTTTGAGTTTGTTGTTTGCTGTCGTTGCGCTTGTCGTGGCTGTTGTTGTCGTTGCTCTTGGTGTTGATGACCATGTTGGTGTCGCTCTTGCAGCTCTGGTTGTTGTTATGTTTTTTTAATTTGACCTCGATGGCCGGACCAGTCTTTAGTTGTAATTACTTTATTTTACTTTATCTTATTTTATTTTAACGCTACCTTGCTTCCATTTCTCTGTCGATGACAGTGACACTCACGAGGAAAGCAGTCGGGGGACCTGGGAATCGGATTATGACAGATCAGTCTCCCGTCACTCTTAGCTGAGCCTGTCCTTCACACACACACACACACAAACACACACACACACAGTGCACGCAGTTCTCCTACTAACTGTTGAAAAAAACCAAGGAAATGTGTCAGTTGCCCCAGCTAGTTCCATCAAGGCCTTATTTTCTCGTTGGCCTTGTTGGACGAGTGATTTCTGTGTGCAGGACATCCTAAAAAGATTAGTCCATTATATATGCTGTAAGCCTCAAGGCTGGATTAGTTCCCCCCCCACCCATTCATCAAAAAAACAAGCTAGTCCAGACAAACTATCCACCTTACTCCTCTGTGTATTTAAACTGTATATCCGGCTGCCTGTTTCTTTTTCTCCTGAGCGGGGAAGACGACACTGATGAAAGCCCGAGAGCAATCCAGTTTGGCCACATGTTGGAGAGATGGCATCCCACGATGAGGAGGTCTGGCTAGCTCCCAGCTGCTTCCAGAAGCTCCGGGGGCCCTTAGGAAAACAGGAAAGTGGCCGGTTCTGTGAGGGCCTCCCCCTGAGACGGGTGCCGTGGACAGACGCACCCAAACAAAGCGCCGTGTTGAGTACAGAGAGGGTTCCACAGCGCCCTCTGCTGGGGCTGCAGAAGAGCTAAATATGGGGAACAAACCCGCCCTTTCAGTCTCACTCGTCATTAGTCAATCCGCTACCGGAACGTTCCGTCGTCGACCGCGCCACTAAACTCGCGTCACCCTTCCTCTCGTCCTTGTTGCCTTTCTTGTAAACGACTTTCCCCACCCTTTCCATAAACATTTCAGATGACTCAATAACAGAATAGTTTTCCATATTATAAAATTAAAAAAAAAAACAAATAAAAACACTGTCGCTGCCGTTGGCCACTCTGGAATGACTGGCAGCCCAGCCTTCTGTCTGCCTGGCCCACTGTGTCATTGATGGCTAATGTGCTGTTTCTCAGAGCTCAGAACCGTGGCTGTAGAGTCCGTAAGGAAAACAGACTTCCCAAGCCACGAGGTCCCTAGTTTATCTCCCTGGTGAGTTCAGGATATGTACCGCTGCCCCAAAAAACTTCTATTGAAAAGAGATTTTTCCTTTTTTTTTTTTATGATTGAACAATTCATCTGACCCATGTGGTCTATGGCATTGTGTTTTTGAGTGACACTTCGCAGAGAATCGTGGGTAGATAACCAATCACGCGACTTTTATCTACACCTACCGATGGGTCTAAATGCCACGCTTTTATTAGAATGCACGGAACAATCATGTTTGTTTGAGTTTCTTGGCATTACGCTTCCAAGTGATCGCGATATATACACACAAATGTGTGGAAAACCCTCCCAGCCAGACTATTGTGATTGACTGCGCTTCGGTGCTCCAAATCTTTACTAAGCTGCTGAAAGGAAGCGGTACGGCCGTATGTCTGCTTCGTTTCCCAATTCCTTTGTCATGGCAACGACAGATGCCAAGCGGGCATTCCTGATGATGCAATCAACAATTTGATGTCCGTCTTTCCCTTCCTTGTGAGTGATTATAGCCAACTGGCGGCACACACATTAATCGTAATTTACTACACATCTTTGCTCTATGTCTGAGTTGTCGCTAAGAAAACCCAAATGTATCGCTTAGAAGTCACCTCATCAGGCCTGGTCTTACATCGACTGCTATAATGAATAATTCACAATTTACTCGACTAAGGACTTAAGGAGGTACTTAAACTAAACAGGCATAGATCTTCTACTTTTAACAAAGTGTCGTTGACATCCAGTCAGAATGTCTTCTTCCACTGACAGTTTAAATACACAGGGATGCATGGGTTTTGTTTTGTTTTCTGTTGTTCTTTCTCTTTCCTCCTTTTTCGTTCAGATCCTTCAGAAAAGCAGTGAAGAGTCCTCGGGGGGGTAAACTCCCAGGGTCTCCGAGCTGTCTGTCACTCAATAAGGGAAACGCACATTTCTCCGATTGACAGGAAAATGAGCTCAGCAATAGACAGACAATGACATTTACATAAGGAACTAAGTTTGGTTTTACTGCCAGTCCACAGGAGGATGTGAAGTCTAATTGACTACGTGATGGTGGACATACTGAGGGATTCCCACTGTTGGTTGTCCAAACTGCCACATTATCAAATGATCAAATTTGTTATTGTTTTAGCAGTAGAGCAAACTTGAGGGTGGAGGTTTTGGGAAAAAATGTGTTTCTGTACTGTTGGGCACCAAACCACTCCCATAAACAGCTTCCCCCACAATGCAGTGCTGTAGAGGAAAAGAAGGAAGTTCGCCCCTGGCGACCGTGACGTTCCAGGCGCTGTAGTTTTCCCTGAGCGCCACACGCAGCACAGTGCGGCCAAGACAGGAGTCTGTCGGCGTTCCCAGCTGTTGCGATGGAGGTGATTTAGGTGTAGCTGCTAGCCCCCCCCCCCTTTCTAAGCTGCCCTTTTGAGACACAACACTAAGATACATTAGCTGCTACGAGTTGTTCAGTATTCAAGAGCCAGATCTTCTGGGGAAGGTATCGACCGCTCAATGCTTCCGGACGCCAATCTGAACGCGCCTCTTATCTAATAGCAGACGATGCCATGGACTTGGTGGTGAAACACGGTGGTTTCATCCCCCAATGCTACCCACTCACAGATTAAAAACACGTAGCCCAATCAGCGGAGACGGGGCTACATACCTGCGCCTGGCGTCAGCATGTCAAATTAGCATTCTCCTAGATCGAGGAGGACGATCATCAGAACGGATCGAGTTTATAGGGTCTAGGTACCAGCCTATTTTACATACTTTTATTTTGATTGCGTCAAATGAGAATCATAAAAAAAACACAATAAAAGTCTGAGAATGTTTACCAAATGCTGTGCAGGACTGACTGTTTCACCTTCAGGCGGACTAGACACTCAGGTTAAACGGAATTTGCCAAGGATAATTACCTTCATTGTGGACGGAAACGGGGAGACAATGCTTCGCTGCCCAGTGGAAGTATTGACGTGATCGTGACAGTTTTTACAAAGCGTCCTCTTTCCGGGAGGCCCTAAAAAACTTGTCCAGTGAAAGCACAACTGCATCGCCAGTGACGGGGACAAATTTGTACGGTGTAAACGCTCTGGTGGCCGTGACTGGAATGTCTTACAGGTTTCCATGGTGAACGCTCTGAACGGGCTATCTGCACAAGGCTAGCTGACCACTGCCGACGTTCTTCTCCCTCGGGGGTGAGAAAAACGCAGCCCAATGCACTGTCCCAAGCGAGGCACTTTAGCTCTGTGCCTGCGTGCGTGCATGCAATCGCGTGTTTCTGTGCGTGTGTATCTCTCTGCTCTGAGAAACCACATTTTAAATCACAGAACCGTAAGAAAAGAAATGTCTGGACTCATTATGACTCCACCCCTAGGCCGAATCGGAGCATGATTGGAGTGAGAGACGATGTGCTGCAAACGGGCTTGGCAGGATCTCGCCTAAATCCGATCCGAAACAAAGAAAGCGGACTTTTACTGCTTGTTCTCCTCTGGCACGTGTCGCCCCCCCCCCCTTCCTGTGAGCAGCTGGTCTTCCCTTTATCTCGTTTGAGCTGCCCGTGCATAATGCCCATACATAACATTGATTAATGGTGGGGCTCAGCCGCCCTGAATGCCAAGCGGGCGTACCGCTCTGCAGAGGCGTTCCCTGGAGCGGTCAGCGCGTCCAACCGCCGTTTTAGAGACCGCTTTTGAGACTCCCGGTGTCTGTCTGTACACTTGTACTGTCTCTTCTTTCTGTTAAATGTAAAACGGAGCGTGTTGTGTCGACCGCCCTTTTGATTACCTCCCGAGGGCGCTTTCGCGACGGACGTCTCTCGCACAAAGCCTGGAATTCCCTCGTCCCACTCTGAGGTTTGGTTTTGGAAGCGTGTTTTTCTTCATTCCCGCACATGTCCCCTTTTCCCTGGCGGGAATGCTGGCGGCGAGAGTCCTCGTACAAACTTCATTTCCCCGCCTCTGCCGACTAGTAGTGACAAGAAAAGTGATTCTTCTCTATTTAAAGCGCCATAAGTAATTATGTCCGTCCGTCCATTCGATCCCCAGTCTAAAATCTCGTGCTTTATCTTCACTGGGTAGAAAGGTTGATATGTGTCAACAATATCACAATGCTTTCGACTGGACCTTAAAGATTCGGGACATATTTTAATCCATAGACATAGAAGACCGGGATGGTTTTTTTATATGTAAGACGCTACACTTTAATAACGAGGGAAACCTCACACATTTCACAGGCGATGACGGACTGATCCGAACAAGATTCACCTTAAGCTCCGGACACACCCCTCAGCCCACACTTTGTAGTGATGACTGACGCACCAAAGCACACTGCCCAGAAAAGGCTTGACAAATAATTAGCATAAATTAGGAATGAGTGAACCACACGTAGGTAGCTAGAAAAAAATGTTAAAAAACCCATCACCAACTATTCCCAGGTGGTCCTCTGTCTCGTCTGAGTTATGGTTCTGTGGACAATATGTATGAGTTGTATGAGTCTGATAGTGCCAGCCCTCCTCTGGGCCTCAGTGATGAAAAGATAGAGACCTGAATGGCTGTCGGAATTCGGTGCGAAAATTCTGATCTTTTTCATCCGTCCAGGAAGTGATTTCTCATTGGAGGGTTAGACAACACATGACAGACTGGGGGACAGAGAGAAAGTGAGCTGTTCGACATGATAGGTCGTCGTGCTTGTGAACAATGACGGCTATCTTCAGTGTCCACCGAGGTCGCGCACCTTCCCCAACAGCATCTGGTTCAAGTAAATACAATTTTTAAAAAAAGGATAAGAAGCTAGAGGAAGTTTTTGAAAGATATTTTACCAAAATTCTTTAAGAACAGCAGACCCTCTTTTAGATATTAAATTATATGAGAGGGGAAAAAAATATTTATGAAGTCCTTTTTGTACAGGTGTTTTAAAAGAAGTATAGGAATGGTTCTATTATGCTATATATATATATTTTTTTTTTGTTATTTGCTGTGTGGTCATCGGTCGCGGTCACGGTCATGCCTCACATGTCTTTGGTTGTGATCCTGAGATTTCATGTACTGTGGATGTTAGGTTCAAACTTCTGTTTTATTTCAATTCATTCTTTGAAGAAGCTTTCAATAAAAAAAAGAAGAAAAACATTTTTTTTACCCTCTACACTTGTGTTTATTTCACACGTATTGTGTTATTTATTCGTTAATCGGATTATCCAGTCCGACGTATTTGCTGATGAAGGTCAAACGGGAAGAACTAAAGTTGACCACCTCGCTTGGTGCACTGTAGCAATGTTCTTCCTGAGATCTGAACTCACCGAACGTTTCTCAGTGAAGTCGCTCCGTCCCTGTGTCCACAGAACCGTTGTCCTGTTCTGTGACCCTCCTGTAACGGATCTTCCCACAACCGCTGAGGGTATTAACAAAGAGCTATAGTCTGCCACCAGGACCTTGCCTTTGAACAACAAACAGCCCTGCATCTGTGCAAACTAATCAAAATCCACCAACCAGGCGTAAAAGAGGTTTGGGACGATCAATACTGGCCAATGAAGCACTTTGCCCCCATTTGAGCCCATCGATAAGTGGCCTGCACCACTTCCTGGAAACTCACTTCGCCTGAGCAGTGATTGGCCAGAGTATCGACTTATACATTTGATTTTCTCATTAAGATTTGAAGAGGCGTGTTCGATGGGGGGACTGAGGTCAGTGAAGGTGATGTGGAGGGGCGGGTATGGGGCAGCATGGCTGATACTCTTGTTTGTCGAACAAGACTCCAATCACAGTCGCCACGCCACCCTTAACTCGCTGTCAGTTATCGGACAGTAATCATGCAGGCGTCTCTGCGTGTGATCCCACGCTCATACACACACACACACTCACACACACTCACACACACACAGTCCAGCGCGAGTTGCTCCGAGAAAAGTCCCAATTCCACACCTTCTTCATGTGGATTCTACCCCTGGAGACCAACTGCCCTCTGTAGGCCCGTCAGAACCCGAGTTTCCTCTCCATTCCTATATCATTGACACTCATTGATTTGGGCTTCCTTTGGGTAGCCTTGGAATAGATGCTTCTTCATTTTTACTGGGCCTGAAAACCGCCCATCAATCTCTCAGCAGTGACACTGTGGTGACCTTGGCGTTGCTAGTCTGCCCGTCACCGGCCGGAAGGCGCCAGGACCGCCCTCCGTCTGAGCAGCCTAATCCCTCTCTCCGCCGCTATTCACAAGTTCGGGTGTTTGACGGAAACTTGGAGCGCGTTCAAGGTGATCTCCGCGCATCTGCGTGACAACGGCAGGGAGCGTCACAACGGTAATCGCACAGCGCCAAAGGTGGGATGGAGCAGATCATAGTTCCCGACGGCCTTGTTGGTGCGCAATGCGTCACGGTTCCTGAAACCAGACTCCTGAAGCCCCGAAGACTGACCTCAGACCCAGAACCTGACGTCGCGTTAAAGCTTATATTATGTTGGATATTATACTGAGTGTAAAATTGCCAGGAAACATTACTGACTTTGGAAGGGATTGATCTTTTCAGAAAGTCAGCACTAGAGTGCAGTATAATAACAGACACTCAGTTTATTACAAGGTTGGTATCGAACAGAGGAAGAGCCGGTTATAAATGTGAAGAATGGAGTACAGAATGGGCAGGTTTGTTATATTTGTAGGCGTGAAAAGCTGAGGCATTAAGGGACTTGGGCACAGCTCTGTGAGTTGTGACGAATACGGATTCGCGGTCGGTACCCCAGAAGCAGGCGCCATACGGCGGGAACAGACGCTCTCTCCACAAAGAGGAGGCTACAGGGCCGGCTTACTGAAGCGCACACGCGTGCAAAACACGCAGGTTCCCAAGCGGTGCATTTAAACCGCATGCCTTTTTTAAACCGCATGCCTTCCACTTAGCAGACACCTTAATCCAAAGCCATTTACCGTGGGCCATTAAGGAAAAATATGTTTTTTTTGAGCGCTCAACATTAAAATAGCACTGAGATTAAAATAAAAGCTAGTGGCATGCAGTGATAGAGTTTTGTATTACAATGTGAGTTGAATCTGCCATCTTGAGCATTTAAGTTCATGCTCAGTTAGTATGTGAAATACTGCTCAGGCCATTAGGTCATGCAATTCTATTTTACAGCCTTCAGAACGTAGTTAATAAACAAGGTGTTACCTACAGTGCCTCCGAGGCGGGTGAGCTAAGGACATCAATAACACTGTTAGCCAGAAGTGACCGATAAAAACGTCAAACAATAAAGAACGCTTTTTTTTTTAGGTCTTTGGCAGCGTTAGTCAATGAGAAACAGGGAAGAGGAGCTTGCTCTTCAATGCCTGCTCCGAGTCAAGTGGCCAGAATTCTATCCTCAGGACAGAATCTCCCAAATGTACCGCCACGATCGTAACGACCACCACCGTAAACGCAGAAATACGCCACGCGCCCATCTCAGCTGAAGTGCACAACATCATTCAAAAGCAATCGCTGCTTAGGGGACATCGTGCAGCTATAAAATAACACACACACACACGCACACACACGCACACACACACATACACTCACTCACATTCTCAAACACACACACTCCCTCACACTCATACGCACTCACTCACACTCACACACACGCACACACACACACACACTCACTCACACTCTCAAACACACACACTCCCTCACACTCATACGCACTCACTTACACACACACACACATACGCTCACTCACACTCTCAAACACACACACTCCCTCACACTCATACGCACTCACTCACACACACACACACGCACACACACACACACACACACACACACACACCGTCTCTTCTGTGTGCAATCTGCAAATGCTGTTAATACTTCCCTGATCTCTTTTACAGTACCTGGAATTTGCATTCTGTGATCTGGCAAAGGTTTCTCCCATTCATACATCCAAAAACTGAAGTCGGAGAAATTACCTTGATCAAATGTTAGGATCATTTGCTGTATTTTTGCTCTCAAACATGTGAAAGAATTCTCCAAAGGTTTCTTGGACTCTATCTGAATTTATGGAGAGGACAGGACATTCTAAAAAAATAAAAACCTTAAATATTATATCTTTTATTTTATGTGTTATAATAATGTTTCACCCTGGATTTTAATACCACTCAGTCATGCTATTATATTGTGTATCCCCACGACAAACAGCTTGACGTCCAGCAGAGACGTCCAGTTCAGAACCCCAACTCTGTATTTTTAATGCTGCCTGTCATAGGTACAATGGTCCTATACTACGTTTTTTTTTATTTTTTTATTAGCTGACGTAGCTTACCTACCCTTCGGCCAATTCACAGGTGACCACACGTTTGACTTTATCATTGATCATATCACATCCATGTGTCTACCAAGTGGGCACGGTCAGGAACATTTTCCCAGAGGTCATGGAATCCATTATTAAAACAGAGAACATTTGAGTCCTTCAAAGAGACAATCCCCGTATGAGATGTTTTCCGGTTCTAATGCTATCAGAGGTTAAGTAGACGGCAGTTTGACCAATGGGACAGGGGAATCAAAACCAAACATGGGCTGCCGGCTCATTTTTTAGAAAAAATCCATTTAAATCAAGCATAAGTGAGGTCGCTGGAGGATTCAATTACACTGTTCAAATGAACCGTCTCTCTTTGTTTTGACTGGCCAATCAGACCAAAGCACCAAATGAACAAAATCTCAATAAACCACTTGGCAGTTGACTCCACATGCCCAGAGGAGAATTATGTGAATTTATGTTCTGTCTCCGTTTATCTTTGTTTTACCAGCAACCAAAAAATAAAACTGTGGATACCGACCCCTCTGAATAATATTATATCAGTAATATGATAGTACATTATGCTCTCCGGCTGTTCGCTTCAAGACAAGTGCGGTACTAACCGAGGGAGTGCACAACGGCCCAAACCCGACCAATGGGAACATAGAAACATATGATCTTTCACCAATAGGAGGACGGAAGGATGTAGCTATGCTAAGGCTCGTGCGGCCAAATCCATTATGCAAATAAGGAGGGTAATTGAATTTTTTGGTACATTAACGTCGCAGTACAGTTATGATCTCAGTTGAACCGTCCAGACTGCAAAGCACGGGATTCACTTTTGCTTGTTTGAAGCTGCTGCGTCCTCAGAACGTGCGGTGTACACTCTGGTGATGCCACGGGTCGAGGTCTTTTTCTGCGACTCTGCGGAGTCCTCGTCCCTTTCAGAGATGGCCCCTCGTGTGATCTGGACGGGGCCCGCTGACACAGAACCGGGCCCTTCGACCTCCAAAGGCACCCGTCCGAGTGCGGGTTTTTTGGCGGGAGACGTAAACAAGTGCCGGGCAGGAAGCATTCCCCCTGTTCGCGTGTGAACTGGGAGCGAGCGGAGAGCAGCCAGAGCCGGATGCGGGAACTGCCGACCGCCCACCCCAGAGGGGTAGCAGGACGCGACAGCTGTGCGCCAGATGTCGGGTGGAGGTGGGGGCTGGATCCTTCAGCATGTCACCCAGGCCCTTAACAACCTGCAGGCAGAGAAAAACAAGTGTAGCACCCTTTCTGGCTTTTCTGGATTTGTCAAATTTTCCCCATTCCTGTCAGTGCCGGCCAGTCTTTGTTTATGAGCTTTTCTGCTGCCGCGGGCTTTTAAACACACCCAGCCGCTCTTGCTGCAGGCCTCTGGCGTCGGCACACACTGGCCCCACTTCCCGTTTGGGTTTTGGACTGCCGCCTGAGCTGCGGGATGAAGCCGGCTCCATGATTAACCTGTGAAAAAGCCTCTACGGTATCTAAATCATGGCAGAGGAATTAATGGTAAATAAAACAGTGACCAGATCAAACACACCACTGCATTCCGGAATGCAAGGGAGACATGATGAAGACAAAGGGGCTAAATTACAGCTCTCCCTCCCTCAGGATAATAAATAGAGCCTCCATTGGTGAGGCCAGTGAGAGGCTGAAACCGGCTTAAATGTAGTTGTTAAAGTAAAATAAATGATTGAGGTGTACGCTGTTGGGAAAACAAGTCATCTGTGTATGCGTTGTATCCCGTGCAATGCTGATACACTTCACAGAAATCTGTGTATGCGCGGTATCTCGTGCACTGCTGATACACTTCACAGAAATCCGTGTATGCGCTGTATGCCATGCACTGCTTATACACTTCACAGTAATCAGTGTGTGCACTGTATCCCGTGCCCTGCTTATACACTTCACAGGAATCAGTGTGTGTAATGTATCTCATGTAAACAGTGGTAACAAATGTATTAATGTTAGGCCCCTGAGGTTGAGATTTACTGTGCTGTCTGTTGTCTGCCTGTTTGCCTGTGTCCAGAAGGGCATTGTAGCTTATTCTTTCACGAATGAGAGCAGTGGGAGGAGAGGGGGCTAGCCACAATATTGAAGGCCAGTCTGCATGGTAAAGATAACAGGGATGGTGGGTACTGGGGACAATTGGTGGAACTGAGCTTATTTAGGAGAACTGAACATGTATTGTTTAGGTATATCTCTCTCACAGGCTGTGTGTGTGTGTGTGTGTCTGTGTGTGCGCGTACGTTTGTGCACGTGTGTGCGCATTCGTGTGCACGTGCATGTGCATGCGTGTGTGCACGTGCATGCGTGCGTGTGCGCGCATGTGAGTTTGTGCGTGTGCATGTGTGTGCGTGCGTGTGTGTGTGTGTGTGTGTGTGCACATTCGTGTGCACTTGCATGTGCATGTGTGTGCGTGTGAGTGTGCGTGTGAGTGTGTGCGTGCGAGTGTGTGTGAGTGTGTGCGTGCGTGTGTGTGTGTGTGAGTGTGTGCGTGTGTCTGTGCGTGTGTGCGTGTGTGTGTGCGTGTGTGCGTGCGTGTGCGTGCGTGTGCGTGTGTGCGTGTGTCTGTGCATGTGTGCGTGCGTGTGTGCGTGTGCGTGTGCGTGTGTGCGTGTGTGCGTGTGTGCGTGTGAGTGTGCGTGTGAATGCCCAGGTAGAGAGAGGCACCAAAGCCTTGGAGAGAAGAATTTAAGTGGCTCAGAAAACCTTGTAACTTTGAAGAGCATTGTGGTCTTTGTGTTGTGAGGTCTTCACATCCATGTGCACATTTCTTTGCTATTATTATTAAATTCTTTTATCACCATTTTTAAGTGAATTTGCCAGTGCAAATTCTTCACGAAAAAAGTTCAAATTCCCAACAATGCCCTAGGGGAAACCACTAGTTTTTGGAACAAATCGATGCCATTCAAAATAAAATATGACCAGGTCACTGTTGAAATTAATAGATTATTCTTTTGGAAACTTCTAAGTCGTTAAACAGACCTTCATGGTTTGTGGTTTGAATGTGGTCTCTACGTATTCGAACATGTCAAAAACTGCCCAAAATAGTTTATTCTCCATGGCTGCTCATATTTTGAAACTCGACTTGAATATTTTCATTATAATGTTGGACTCCGGGGGGATCTTGGGTAGTTTTGGGTAGCTGAAAGTGTCATAAACTAATGTGTAAAATATTAACCCTTTCAATGTTATGTTGATTTATTTAAAACAGTTCTGATATTTTAAAATAAATAAAAATTTTATGTGAATCCACGGGGATAAGCACATGCGGCTAGAATGTTGATTTATACGTTTATTTCACCGTGTTTTGACTGGAACCGTTAATGTGGTATTTGCTGCCACCTGTTGGCTCCGCTGACCAGAAAACAGCGGCGCATTAACCAACTGGCAGTCACATCCACAATGAAGTTAGGTGTATCCGTCAGCTAAATGTCAGCAGCGTGTCCTTCTAATTGGGCCAAAAAATATTTTGAGTGCATAAGACACTACCTATTAAACTTTGGATTTCTTAATTAGTATTTCTATATTCGTATACCTTTGTTACAATTAGGCACAGCCGCCTGTCTAATAAATTGTTGCCATGCACACACACCTTAACTATCCATGTCTCTGAGCCCCCTCCAGCGCTTTAGCTCACGGGTCTGTTCCATACTTGGAGGAATGTACCGGATTGTACCGGAAGGGTAACAGAAACAAACAAAGCACACTGATATATTCCTGCCAGACTTACTCCTCAATATATTATTTATATATATATATATTGTGGAGAAAGTTCACACAGCGGGACTGAGCCAACAGGTGGCAGCAAATACCACATTAACGGTTCCAGTCAAAACACGGTGAAATAAACGTATAAATCAATATTCTAGTCGCATGTGCTTCTCCCCGTGGAACTTACAATTAATGGCTATTGCAGAAACAATTACAGAAAATTGAATTTTAGATCATATGTTAATCGTGTGCTTTCGCTTCTCGGAATTTAACCACATAATGATTTTATTTTTTTGAAAAATAAAAAGTATTACGCATAATCCCTGTGCACGAAGTGCCTCACAAATCCACCTGAGGGCGCTCTCTGCACTGACCAAGTGACCTCACTCACGTCAAAGATGTATTCAATGACGGAAACGAGACATTAACTGGCCAAACGTTACACAAATTGAAATGAGAGGAAATTATATTTAGAGTCCCCTGTTGGGTGTTCCGTTATGACGAGAGCTTCACCTACTGGACACTAAAAAATATAGAAACTGTAGTGAAGAACAGGCGAAATCCAGGGTTTCACTGTTGAAATATTCAAGCGTTTGACTTTAGCCTGACACAATTCGTGTGTCTGGATTCATGCACTCTGCGCCAGCAAATCCTCGATTGATTATTTATCCCACAACCAAGCAAAACTAATAAATCGGCACAATCAATTAATTATTACAATTCGCAATGCGGAAAACAATAACTGGTGGTGAATTTGAGGCCATCATAATTAAATTGTGGTATGTAATTGGCAGTTTTACAAATACACTCGAAAAATCGATATAAAAATTAAATTTACGTTTTCACGTTTCGGAACAGGCTTGCCTGTGTCGTTGATTGTTTGTTCCCAGACGTGTGGTGATTAAATCAAATGCCCGACTGGTTTACAACAATTGAGAAAAGGTAGGAACAGGTTTAATAATTCCTCTCTGGAAACATGGTAACCGGGATGGAAGTACGCCCCTGGAATATGAAAAAGGACATATAATTAAACCCATACTGCTCAGCGATTTTATGCGGTTCTATAAACCGACAAATGTTTCTTTGAAGACTCTCTTATATGTATATATCATACAGATTTTTTTTTTACTTATGGGTATTCATAGAAGCAATCCAGGTTATATAACTTGTTTATGCTGAAATGAACAGCAGTTGAACCAACAACCTAACAGGGACAATGGCGATGTTTTTGGAAATGAGAAGCACGTTTACTTTCGGGTACAATTGGCACGATCTTTTAGTAAGCAATCCAAATTGCAAAGCATATTACAAAAGCATGTTTGATGAAAATCGTGTACACGCACATGTACAACTTCATCTGCAGGTAATCTGCAGTCATCAACGGCCCAAGTCTGTCTGGCGGATCTTTATTATGCACCCTCAAAACGTGAAGCACAAGTTCACCCGCAAAGGCAGGGTTGATGCAACGGAGATGAAACTTCATATCCGCTCCACTACCTGACTGCATAAACCCTCTGGCTGATAAAAAAAACGGGATAATTCTATAGTGATGAACTTGCTATTTCTCTAATTGATCTTAAAATATTTATACATGCTCGGTGATGATGCAATGGTTGCGGCCAAATTGACCATATGTAAGTCCATCGGTTCCGACATCCATACAGAACTCGACGGTCACTGTGTAGACGTAGTTTCTTCAGTTAGGCCTGTTTGGATTTTCGGTTCAAATCTGTTCAGTAGAATCCCGTTAGCTGTCAAACAGAAGGCCCCAGGTCATGTTACGTCATCAGCCTCCATTTAAGGTGTACATAGCCACGTGTCACATCCTAATGGAGGGTTTTGTTCATTCGCGGGTAATTCAATTTAAATGTGTTGGTGCTATACCATTAGTATACAATCTTAAGTGTTGACTGTGATCTCTACATAAGTTTGTTCCTCATTTCACATGATAGCCCAGTCTGATGTCTGTTTTTAAGCCACGTTCCGTTTGTTAAGAAACGTCCTGATTTCAAGGGTGATGGGTGAACCGCAATACCTCAACCTTCTGCAAGTTCTGTTGTCAGAATCAACACTCGTCCTTAAGGGTACTGTATTTAAGGGTTGCCCACCCTTTTCAAACTTTAGTCTCGAGTTTGTCAGCTTTAGATGCTGTCATTCCCTTAATGACAATGCTTTGGATTACACACCCAGTGACATATTTCACCTGAAACACTTCCTTCTTTACGCACCACGGTGTAGATGTCCTGTTGTAATCCAAAGGTCTTACAAGTAAATCAGTGGCATGCGTTTTTCATGTTTTTACTATACATTCTCCTGGGATGCCTGGTATTTTATTTAACTCAAATGGTAGGAGAGCAAGGTCGGGCGGAATAGCCCAGAGGGCATCCTTTACGCGGGAGGTATATTTAGCTCAGGTGAGCATAGTTATGTCCAGCTTAAACCTCTGGCCTCTGCTTCAGATTTCCGTCCGCGCAAGCAGTGTCGTCAGACAGACTGTCTGAGAGTTTTATATATACTGGAAGATTTCCTTGGCAGCTTATCAAAATATTGATTTTTGTTCTATATATGGTTGGAGAATTTCATTATTTCTGGGCTACCTCAGGGGTTGAAGGTAGTCTCAATATGAATTTCTATAATGTATTATTTATTATTTAGCATGGAATTAATGGAATGCCCGGGTCAAAGGCATGGATTCCAGTCAAGGCATGGATTTGGACGCCATTTTTCATTAAGAACAACAGGCTTTCCCTGCAATTCCTCTCACACAAGGTTGCCTGTCCTGTGCAGCGGGAAGGAACATTTGGGGTGTCGCAGGGCACATTTTCATCTAAGACTGAGCGTGAC
Organism: Hiodon alosoides; assembly: GCA_025775065.1. Lineage (NCBI taxonomy): Eukaryota > Metazoa > Chordata > Actinopteri > Hiodontiformes > Hiodontidae > Hiodon > Hiodon alosoides. Next base: position 16,196 of record JAOYSI010038571.1, read on the forward strand.
CCTGGCACTGTGGAGCAGATTGGTTTTCGGGATACCCCCCCGGTCCCGGACCCATTAGCATTCTGTCTGACGGTTGTGAGATCCCCTATACTCCAAATAGAGGCTGGGCCACAGTCTGTCCCGATGAGATGAGGTGCGAGGGCTGACGTGACCCCTTCCATCCACCTCTACACCAGGGGTTCTCAAACTTTTTTTGTTGATGGACCCTTTTTCACACGCAGCATTAACCACGGACCCCCTACTGAGAAACTGACTGACAAAAGTGTATAACATGAACATGTTTAGATTACACACATCTCTATCATTGAGAGCGCCGTGTGGTAGCATGTAGATTAATTGCATCCACCGGGGGGTCGCGCCTCGTAGATATTCATCAGCGCCCCTCGCTGCGGGTTTGAGGAGAGCCCTCCTGTGCTAAACCACGAGGGCTCTGATAAGCAGCCGAGTGGCAGTTTAGGCCTCTTGACTATGCAAAAGCCGAAAATGTACGCCTGTGAATCTCGGAATGCATTTGCGTCCGCTGAGTGCTTGAGACTGAATGAATAAAATACGAATATGAGATTGTGCAAGCACGGCCCAGCCTGCCGACGTTGCCCACGGTTTGAGTCGGCGAACCTGAGACGTCAAAGACGAGTTAAGTGGCATGCTGAAAAACATCTTTTGAGACGGAAATGTTTGTACACTTGGAAAATTAGTGGAAAAAGGAGTTTCCGCTAGCCAACACACGTAAATGCTTGGTCACTTAATTTGGATTATTAACATTCAATGGTCATTACTAACATAATACACCTGCTTCTCTCTCTGGTAATTATTCAAATGTATGCACAGATTCAGGAAGTCACTTCAAAACTGTGTCAAACGTTCAACCTCTCTCCCTTTTTTTTTTTTTACAATGCAATGAAGATTACAGGCCTTCCTCAAAAACGCACATTATGCTCATAAATGGTGTACCTCGGGAAGCTTTGCGTTGGAGATAAAGCTTCTCGGATCCCGCGGAGCCGTTCATTGGGCTCTCGCTGGGGCCCGCCCTCTTCTCTGTGGGCTTAACAGACGTGGCCCCGAGGCATCGCGGAGGTGTCAGTCATTAGGCGGCCTGGAGTCACCATGCTGTTGTTTTGCATTCAGTCCTCGCCACAGCTCAAGTGGATTGTGCAAACTCCTCAACGTTTAAGTCCTTATTCTGACAGTGTAGCGTTTGCGGTATGCGTACAAACATGTATAATTCATAAATTCCTTTCTGTGTGAAGGCCTAGGGACTAAACCGTAGAATAAATGCTGATATACTTATAGTGTACATTATCTTTGTAAACCACATTCCCTTTAGGACCGATTTTTTCTTATTTTCTTTGAGGGGAGAAACAGGTACCATTGCTAATCTGTTGACAGGTGAATAGTAGGTTAACATTTTGTTATACAAAAGAAAAATATTTCCCCAAATTAGGTTGAGTGTGCTATGACATTATCTCCGACATGGAAGACACTGTTGTGAACTGATGTACACAATTTACATTTATGTCACATGGTTGTGGAAAAGAAACGTAAACCATACTTTTCTCCAGTTATGATTATAGTTATATTTATTGTTAGTCAAAAGCCAGCTGCGGCTACAGGCTTGGCGTAGCATTTTTCCTAGAGCAAGTTGGAAGTTTGAAATTGTTGTTTTTCGAGCGTCACCCATCGAACATTGCCCGTCTTTGTTGAACCAGCGATGCAATCGCGAAAGCTGGGGAACTGACAGACGCCTAAACAAGTACAGATAAAGTACAGACGCCTGACAAGTCCTCCTGATGCTTCTAGAAGCTCCCATGGGTAAAACATCGGCAGAAACTCTTGCCTTTAACCAGTGCTTTAGAACACCCTACCATACCAAAAAAATACAAAAGGAGATATCTATGGTCTTTACAGAATTAAGGGTTGCATACAAGACCATTTTGAGAATAAAACAGCTGCTACGAGAGTAGTGTTTCTTATAGCAATCTTCTATCACACCATTCCCGTGAAACTTCTGTCTGCTGACCCGTTATTTACAACGGCACTGATCCTTACTTTCATCTTACAGTTCTTACGTCGCTCCTGTGACGTCAGAACGTCGGACGACATGGTCCATCGCGCTACACTTCCCTCTTCTTGCTCTCGTCCGTTCTTTCCTCCAGCCACCGTTCAGTTTTTTAGCCCCATTTTTCTTCCCTCACTTTCTCTCAGTGAATACATTCCTGCCTCCAAAAGCATCGATTTTGCCCCCATTCTTTCTGACGTGAAAGAGGAAAGAAATTGAATGATTAAAATGGCATTTTTATCAGCAGAGGGGAACAATGTTGATGACACTTCCCTGTGGTGAAGAAGGACTGGATTTGTGTGACACACCTTCCATTAAAGTTAAATAGGCGCATCGCTGGAGGGAGGCAGATTGTGTTCTCAGATAGAAATGTTAAATCACTGAGTTTTTCTTTCCAGAGTTTTAGCCTAAAACCATTTTTTAATACCACTCCTTGCAAAGTAGAGTACCAAATAACATTCTTTCCTTGAAAAGAAAATAATTGAAGGGCATCTTGGGTCATTTCCTGTAAAATGTTCTCTAGTTATTTTCCTTAAGACCGTTGTTTAAGAGAAATCTAAATGGATGACGCATCCAACGCTCTCAGTAATAAGTCAAGAAAGACTTAGATTAAGAATTTGGGCCTTTGATGCATCTTTCAGAACAATAAAATATAGCAACACCCTGGGTAATTTAGTTTCCATAAACTCTTTTCAAAAAGTTTTTCTTACTTGTTTTCAAGGAGAACACGTGTATAAAAAGCTTTGCACACGAATAAATGGTGCTATTTCCTCCGCTACTGCGGACTATTGTCCAATAATACCAATAGTTACTGATAATCATAATAGAAGTATGGTTTGGATACACTGCACGAGCAATTTATCGGTTTTCTTTGAAAATGGACGAAAGTTGGAAGATTGTGAATTGGTGATATGAGGTCAAACTGTTACCGGTCGCAGTTTTGTTAAGATTGCACTTTCTTTGTGTTATTATTTTTCTCCCTTGCCTCGGTCAGGTTTTTTTTTTCCTAACAGCTTTGCTGCAAGTTATTTAATTGTCTGAAAGGGCTTTGACCTATATTACATTTTTACTGTGGTTAAATTAAAAACAATCCGTTATTGTCCGTTGAGAGCTATGATAAACGAGTATTGGTGTTTTTAAAGTCCTTCTAATTCCCGGGTAATTATACCCTGCTGTTGGTTTAACGCGTTGTCGGTTATTGCTGCTCTTGCTAGTGATTGGTTTTTAAGGAGCAACTGTTAACTCCGCCCAGTTGTACCTGTCGCACTCTGAGAGGCTGACGGGCCTTCCTGTTGGCCCGCCCATTGCCTCGCTTCCCTTCCTTCATTCGAAGCAGCCAGTCGAACTGTGCTCGTGTGCCCGTTCGTGCCGGCTGTAATGTCAGTCTACGTCAGCACTTGCTTTAAGTAAACTGGCGAAAACAATAGGGGCGAAAAAGCTTTCCACTTAAAGAGTGAGAGAGAAGGACTCTGAACAGTGTAACTGGGGGGGAGGCGCTCTCTCCTACCCAAGTAAACCGCAAATCATGCAGAATATGGCGGAGCAGCATTCAGTCACAGACGGCAAACACAAAGCCTCTACGAATACCGGGGGCTTGCTCCTTGCTAACAGTCGGTCCAACGCCGCGGGTGGGGGATGTGGCAAAGGAGGCCTCTCCGGTGGACTGACGCAGCCGGCCGGGTGGCAGTCCTTGCTGTCGTTTACCATACTCTTCCTGGCCTGGCTGGCAGGCTTTAGTTCAAGACTTTTTGCAGTGATTCGGTTTGAGAGCATCATCCACGAGTTTGATCCTTGGTGAGTATCTAGGTAACGATAACTAGTCGCGTTCTGACAACGAGCCAAACTGCTTGTAACTGTAATATGTGTAGCTGCTTAATTCGTCTTTCCTTCTGTTTACACGTACTCCCCCATCAACTTAGATACTTAACTAGAGATATACTGAGCTATTCATTCCAGCTGACCTGTAATTATTGCGGTAACTTCCCATTTCCGTTATTAATCAATATAACGATTCAGTCTTTCTCGGATTTTAGTAGTTAGCTAGATTGGACCAGTTTGTCTACGCTGGGGTAAAGCTTTGTATGACAACACTGAGTAAATGAACGAGCGTAGTGCGTATTAACTCACTCACGAAGCCATGGGAATGACGCTTTTGAATGACAGCGCTTGTTTTTTTTTTTCCGGCGAGGATTATACTGTGTTACTATCATACTAATTAAGGTACTTTTTGTCCACGTGCTATTCGTAGCATTTGCAACATTTCTGTTTACACATATTGGTTATGGTAATATAGTAATCATTTTTGCTTCTTCGTGTTAAAGTGAGCCAATAACTACAGTGACGGTATAGTTGTCTTTCTTGCAGAGGGTTACTTTGCCGAGGACGGTAACGTTTACGGTTGAGTTTAATTCAAGGTGACAGCGACGACTGCAAACGGAAATCTATGCCATATGCCCGGGTTGCAATCCTGGGGTTTTAATCATAATGAATGATGAATGTCCACGGTGGAAAAACATGACTTTGAGCCACGTGCACAACGTAAGCGCGCGCCTACAGACTAGCTGTTTTTTTTTGGGGGTGGTGTTGTTAATTTAAAGCACCGCCACTAAAGAGTACAGATACCTCTGCAAATATATTGACTCTGTACAAACATAGCCATATAAGTCCTTGCTAATTTTATGCAGTATGTTGTCGCCAGTGTTGGTAATAATGAAAAGGTAACGTTAATGATTTTATTTTCTCGGGAAACGCGGGTGTTAATCCTGCGTAAGCACACTATTTGTATACTATTTAATTCATGAATGTTGCTCGACGGATGCTCAAGCGTAAAAAATTCCATCGAGCGTATAAGTACTAGGTTTAATTGTTGTATGTTTTTCATGCTGAAATGTAGTCCTGGCTCGTTAAGAACCTGAATAAAATTTGCTGTACACCGCAGCAACAGCTTGACATCGAGGAACATTGCTGCTAACCTTTAACTTTGACGTGGATAATGTAAATCGCTGCAGGTAAACGCCGCTGAATACCGCCAGTACTTTATCTTTATCTTTTATATTCAGTACAAGCATTGCGGTGATACAATTAATATGAATATAATTTTACGTGCATTTGTAAATATCCGCAACCTAATCACCCGTATGCGAAAGTGGGGGATAAAAATGCAAATTGTTGGATTCTTGGATGAAGATGAGTAGGTATTTGTTTTTTATGCCACGCAAATAGCATTTCTACATTGCCCCACCCGTTGCCAATTAACTTTCAGAATTAGAATAAACAAGAGGATGAATGATAGCTGTATTAGTATTCTTTATACATAATAATGAATAACATCTTCCAAGGAACATAACTGCACCGATATGCTGCGCTGCCCAACATTTTAAAATGATGTCCTGCATTAAATATTGTTTGCATTGGCTCTGAAATTGTTTCAACGCATTAGGAAATAACAGGTCTCCATGATTCAAGTAACACAGGCGAAATCAACAGACCACATAATTAAACGTATCCATCTATAACTAATGATTTGTTAGTTTTTGTAGTCTTTCCCGGTCTCCTTTGGCAGAAAGAATCGGTAGCCTATGGATCATGTTTGAATGCAAATAATTGGCTTTTAAGGTCAGGTGGATTTATGTTGAAGTTTGTGTAATTCGTGGACCCCTTCAGGTCACATTAAAACTGACCTTCAGGCTGAAATATGAGTGTTACACATTTCTGCCTGGAAACAGTGTATTTTTTTTCTCTCTCTTTCTGGGCCCCTCTGGAGGGGTCTCTTGTTCAATTTAAACCCAGCAATCCAATTCTGTGTTGGCTCCCTCTGGGTTTGCTGTAAGATTAGCTGGAGTTATCAACCGTGATGGATAAGATACCTCCTGTCCGTTTGTAGCCTGTGCATACAAGAACAGACAGAGGCGTAAAGGGACCCTTACCTGTCAGCACTGACGTTGCAGGGTTAGCTTCCCGTCAGGACCCTGCCCCCAGAGCTGAAGTTTCAGATCGCAGGCATACACCGTCTGCATGTCTCCTGCTTCTCAGCTGCCAAGTTGAATACCAAACGAGCACTGGATTATTACTGTTTTTAACAATTAAAAAGGAAACCCATTCTGCTTAATGGGGTGCTCTCAACACCGACAGAAGCAGGGATCTGCTGCTTGGCATTGTGTCCATGGCGAATGAATAGCTAGGTACTCTGCAGGTACAGGTATGCCAGCGCGGCAGGTGTTTAACAAGTTGGGTTTATTTCTCGTTAAAGTTTTAACTATAAAATAAAGTTTTTATAATAATGTCCTTCTGAATCTATAGAATTATTTTCTGAGAACCTGAAGTCAGAAAGTTGGCGTTTGCTGTGAGTCTGCCAATGGTGGGGGGCGTGGCCACCCTGCAGAATCTCGAGGATTGTGGCTAATCTTGCAGGGAGGAACGGCGCTCTTTCCTTGTGCGATATCGGGAGGAACGCCGCTCTTTCCTTGTGCGATATCGGGAGGAACCCCGCTCTTTCCTTGTGCGATATCGGGAGGAACGCCGCTCTTTCCTTGTGCGATATCGGGAGGAACGCCGCTCTTTCCTTGTGCGATATCGGGAGGAAGGCGAGACGAGAGAAGGTGCAGGGAAAAGCAAGCGCACTCAGATTTAAAAACAATGCAGGATCGGATGTTGGCATCAGAAAAACGCTCATCTTTTCCGTGGGCAATTATACCCCGCTGTTGATTTGTTCCTTGCCTGCTCAATAGTTCGACTGCTGCCTTCCTGAGTCACGATGCGTGTTGAATGTGTGTGGGCCACTAAGCTTATAAGGGAACATTTTCTAAACATGTGTCATCTTTGTCCAGCTGGGTACCAGGAGTCTCTGCCGGGTCCTTTTTTTAAATTGCTATTTAAATGATTCAAAATATTTTACATAAATTAAATAATTCTCATCGGCCAGCTGTCACGTTTGTACATGGCACGTTTCTATGGTGATCTGCGGGCGCGTTTGTGGGTCTGGATGAAATTTGAATTTGTTTGACCTTTTTTTAAAAGGTGCGTGTTTGTTATGGGAATATTTTGTGTGAAATCCGACAGTGCGCCTCCTCTCCCTGGGATAGCACTAGCTCTTGTCTGCCGTGTCCCGTGTGGGAGCGAGGCAGGAGAACGTCCTTGTTTTGGAAAGACTGGTCCGATTAAGCGGAGTGGGACAATCTGAAAGTGACAGATACCACCCAAGGCACTTGGTGCTCTAGGGGCTTGTAGCCCAAGAGAAATAATGTGATAAACACATTGTCTGAGATAATCTTCCACGCGACGTTCCTCCTCCTCCTTCTCCTCCTCCTTTCTGGGTTTTCCCTAATCCTCCGTGCTCAGTGGCCCACAGGCCATCCGGGATGAACGCGTGTCGCGTTGGCAATGGATGCCCGTCACGAAAACCCTTCTTCTAGGTTAAACTGGAGGTGTCGGGCGTAGTGGCTATGGCGTCCGACTGGGCGCTGCATGGTCCCGAGCTGAAATCACTTCAGTTAATGTCTAGCTGGGTAAATTGATTTAGCGTCAATTTATAAGTGGGTTGAGGCACAAAATCCTAAGCATTGAATAACATATTTAGTATTGCTGCTGAATGGGATATTTCTGAAGAAACAAATCATGCCCGTCCCGTCCCGTCCCACCGCCCCCTGTCGGTAATCCTGAGACACAGCTGCAGAGTGCTCAAGGCTGGCTTGGAAGCTCCCGTCTCTCTCTCTCTCCTTCCCTTCGGTTCCAAGCTGTGCTCCGGAGCAGCCAATCATTCCCGCGTGGTCCGAGTAAATTACAGTGTGCCTCGTTGGTGGGGGGTGTGTGTAAACCTTGGGGACCCCCACCGGGTCTGCCCTGTTCCTGCGCGGCCTAGAGAGTCGCTCCCCAGTCTCGGTGAGCAGAGCCAGGGCGGAAAAGTTGGTCAGGGTTCAAGTGCCGACGCCGGTGATGAAGAGCAGGGCTCCAGTTGCCAGGTGACAGGATTTAATTTATTATGCTCCGGTGTCGGAGGACGTGGCTTTAATTCAGCAAATGATGAATAACTAATCGGGGTTGGGGAGTGAGTGTGGGACTGACCGCCAAACGTCCTGCTTTTTTAGCTGAAGTCTTTGATCCCTGAAGGTTGCCTACCTTCACGAAACCTCCAGAGAACCCACGCGGAGTTGTTAACTCTGACAGCGATGAGGTGAAGTGAAAAGGCTTGGTTTTATTAATTCTGCGACGCTTCTGATGGATCTCCCGGGACCTTTCTGGGCTGGTGGATCAAACCGCTCTCGGAATCCGGCCGCACTGCCGTCTGGGAGGTGCAGCCCTGGGCCAGCTTTTTGTAAAGGAGCATTGGGTTCCATTAACCTGCACGTCGCTGTAGCGGTGCTGGACTGTTTTCAAAAGATAAAGGGCTTAAATCGCCTCTTGGTAACAACTGCTCAAGCAGGTTCTTGTCTCTGCGTCTGCGTGGCACGTTGGGGGGGTGGGGGTTTAGCACTCTAATCCACATCAGGCAGTCCTGCTCTACAAGCGACAGCCTGGATGGGGGCTTGAGTGGGGTCGTGCCTTTGACGTTGAATGGCGCCCCCCAGGGGTGCGGGCTGCATTACGCCTGGCTGTCGACTGCTCTGTCACTGCTGTCGAGTCTGCAGAATCCACACCCTGAGGCGGGGGGTGGGGGTGGTTGAGCGCCACTCTAGGCCGTCCGTTTCAGCGCAGCCCTCCCGCGTTTGGGAGGTGTGGGCAGTCAAGGCCCACCCCTGTCAGGTGGCAGACAGAGGGAGTAAGTCCCACAGGAGCTCTCCACACAATTAGCTGGTGTTTACTGTAGACGGCAGCTTTTCCCTTCACACCAATCATTTAGGTGCGTAGAGCAGGCTCTTGCCTCGAACCCTCTCACTGTTTAAGTGTATTGAGAAAGCGGATCCTTTCTCCTTGTACCCGTACTCCTCGGGTCTGCCGTGAATCCCCTGCTGGCAACACAGAAGAGAAGGGGGCAGAAAACTAATCTTAATGAGGAGCCGGCTTTGTGGGGGGGGATTTGTTTATTTTCTGCATGGCGAAATGGAGTTTTCTACATTCGACAGAGTATTGAACATTGTATTGTCGCCGTTTGATTACTTTTTATATTAATACTCATTCGACACTACTTTTAGAGTTGATGAAGAGCTTGTTATCTTCATATGGAGTTCTGATGGCAAACGTCCCAATAGAAAGAGGCTTTACCAGATTGGGCTCGCCCCCCTTTTTGAACCTACCCATGTGGACGTTCCTCAGAAGCATGGCTGTGAGCGTCGGAGGCCACGTTGAGGGAATGCTGTACAGAAGGTAGCTTTGGGAAACACTCCAGCCATAGTCTTCACAAAGGCTGAGTGTCGGTGCTACATACCCGCGGTGCTTCTGAAAATGTGAAGCCCACCGCCTGCGAGGCGCCTGCGTGAAGCCCACCGCCTGCGAGGCGCCTGCGTGAAGTCCCCCGCCTGCGAGGCGCCTGCGTGAAGTCCCCCGCCTGCGAGGCGCCTGCGTGAAGTCCCCCGCCTGCGAGGCGCCTGC
>JAOYSI010038582.1:0-11121 GCA_025775065.1 Hiodon alosoides
CCACAAAAAAAAAATACATTGTGGTTTTTATTTTGTGTTTTTAATTTTTTTTCCCCCCCCCCCCCCCCCCCCCCGCAGCATCGGTATATTTCAAAACGCGACATCGGGTTTAGTGCTTCGCAAGCTGTTTTTAATGATTTAGGTTCCCGTCTTTTTGTGGACAATTCCCCACTGAAGGATGCCGGATCAGATATCGGTAACCGAGTTTCTCTCGGAGACTACGGAGGATTACAACTCCCCTACGACGTCCAGCTTCACGACCCGCTTGCAGAGCTGTCGGAATACCGTCAACGTCCTGGAAGAGGTAAGGCCCTGTTATAACAACCCCAATGGCCTGGCTTTGGAAGCAGCGATGTGACGACCGGTAAATGCATATATAAACGGGTGAATACACGCGTAGGGGACTCGCGTAGTGTTGCTGGAACGTGATACGTTTGCATAGATCGGCTGAGGGCTGTTGTGCACGTATTTCAGCACCTCATAAAATCCATCGAAATGATGGTGGTTTTTCGGTGTTAATTAGTTCCTCTGCGCTGTGTCATCTTTTTCACCAGCGCTCCGCCGCCTCTGTAGGGGGTAGCTAGCTACGCGTTAGAGAAAAAGTGTTCATGCAAAGTTGTAGTGAGAGGGGTTACTAGTGGGTGCATTGCCATCAAGCGTTTATTACAACTGTTATAATAGAGTCATGACATATGGTCAATTTGTTATTGCTTATGAACATTGTAATTATTTGTAGAAAATTATCTATATTTGACAGGAAGCCAGGTGTTATACATACGGTATTTATGCATCGGTAGTAGTGGATGTAGAGTGATATGTCGGTTAAAAGATGTCTAGTGTTAGTTTTACAACCGATCTATTGGTTTGTTAAGGTAACATCAAACAAAAGCAGATATTTGACGAATGTTTTTTCCCCAAAGGATTTTTTTTTTACCAACGCTTATTCAAATAGTTTTTACTACCGCTAGTAGTGGCTTATTCATAGTTATAAAGCTTTAGGCCTGCTCATATATTTTAAGAGAATATTCAAATGATATAGATTTTTCGTGTCCTGCAGCCCATACTTTCTAAATAGATGCCGATACCGATATTTTTAAATTTAAGTTGGGCACCCGTGCTTCTAGGTACTGTTATTATTATCAGTAGTGCACATCTGTAGGGTTCCAATTATTTTTCACTCCGAATTACATTACATCCCCTAGAAATTCAAATTTATGTAATAAATCCGAACCAAAGTAAAACCGTACTGGCCGAATTATTATTATTTTTTATTTATAAAAACAAGCTTTCCAATCAGAAATTTGAATTGAAGTGTACCGTTAATAACAAAGCTTGTATGACACCGTGTTGACTCTTTTCACAAACAGATTCTATCGGTATGTTGATTTAAACCGTTCACCAATCAGTCCGATTTAGTCGCACATATGTATCGCCCTATGCTCGAGCCGATATGGTACATGAAGAACTAAGCTACAAAATTCGGCTTACACAACTCAAGTAGCTGTACTTTGAACTTCTAAGGTCAATTCCTGTGACCTTTCTTTGAGAATTTTTGTATTGAGTGTTTCAGCTTCAGTGCCTTTGTCTGGCCTTCATGATAGCTAGCTCTTAAAGGTGATTCAGCAGGGGGCAGAAAGGTATTCTCAGCCCCATACTGATATATGGCGGATCTCAACCCCCAGGTTTATAGTACGGTTCTTGTAACAGTTCCATACTATTCTGACGTTATGCAAGTTTCTGCGTAGCATATATTTGGGCCGCGCATATTCGAGGCAGTGAAAAAGTATTTGTCCCCCGTCTGATTTTCTGTTTTTAACACAGACCCAAAATTTATTAAAGAAAATGAACACCCAACGGCCACACATTTTTTTGGTTCTGCCGAACAGTTTCCACTCGGTGACATTTCTGGGTTTTCAGACATGAACTGCTCAGGTCCTGTCACAACATCTCTGGAGAGCCAGACCTGGGAAGATTCACTTCTCTGCCAAAAACAAACTTTCTCCATTTGGAAAATATTTGCCGGGGATGGTTCGGTGGAGCCCCGGAGCTTGAAATATGGCTTTACATCCCTATCCAGACCGAGGGACATCGACGTCATCGGCGTCATCAACAACATCGACAACATCGCCAAACACAAAACTTCTGCCCAGAAACACAAAGGCTGGATGAAATAATTGCAGAGTGCAGGCGGTGCTGTTGTAAAAGGAATATCCCAATGCACAAGGTGTCGTAACTTGTCACGGAGGGGGTACGGCAGGTGGCGTGGTTCCACTCCTGCTATAAGAAAATGAGAGATTGGTCTGATGAATCCCGGTTCCTGCTGTTTCACACCGATTGGAGGACCAGGATATGGCAAAAACCTCAGGAGTCCAGGGATCCATCCTGGTGGCTGTCCACAACGCAGGCTGGGGGTGGCGGCGGGATGGTCTGGGGTGGGTTTTGGTGGCACACATTGGATCCCTTGATACTACTGGAGCAACGTTTCGATGCCGTGCAATTTCAGAACGTCGTTGCCGATCTGGTGCATAACTTCCATAGCAGTAGTGTATCCATCTGTGGATGGGTTCTTAGAGCAGGATAATTCTCCAGACCACAAGGCTTGGGTTATCCAGGAATAGTACTGGGGACATGACAGTGAATCCAGCTAACCGCCGTGGCCTCCCTCCCCCAGTCACCAGTTCTCCATCCAGTCGAGCATCTGTGGGATGAGATGGAACGAGCCATTCGGAGTAGAGCTCCTCCACCAGCCAATCAGCGACACAGATGGAAGCAGTGGTGTTGACATGTGACAGCATCCCTGTGGCGACTTTCGACACCCTGTTGAGTCCACGCTCTGACGAATTCAGGCTGTACCCAGGGATCTAATACATCTAATATATATATATATATATATATATATATATGTAGTGTCTAATATAGTCTATAGTACAGCAACCCACAAAAATATCTGACCAGATTAAATGTTAAAAATGCAGAAATTCGAACAGGCAATTATTTGAATAGCTGAATATTTTCTTATTTCTTTGCTTAAAGTACCTTTTAATCCCACCCAGAGCTTTCAGGACAAGCAGTTCGGACAAAAGTAAAACGTTTTTTAGAGGTGGAGATCTCGACTTAAAAAGGTTGGGCACGTGTATAATAGACCCTCCTGCTGTGTCTTCTGAAGTACTTTAGTTGTTACACGACAGCGATTTTTGTTTCCGTCTGTGCTCGTTGTTTGAACAGACATACGTCCAACATCAGGTTTAAAGCGTATTTTATGTTTAATGCGAGGCAGTGTGACCTCTCCTGTGTTAAGCAAATGTTGGATCAATTCATTGCCAGCAGTAAAGGCTGTGATAACACTATGTTGGTAGTCTAACACAGGTGGCCTGCAATTTTCACACAATGGTTTTTTGTATTTTCAGTTCTGCGCAGTAAATTAATTTTATCATTCTTTTTGTACGCGGCATACATTTTACTCAGTGTATGTGGTTTAGTCAGATTCTCTTCCAATCAGCTAAAATTTGCCGTAATAGGGGACAATCAAGCCCGTTTATTTAGGAATGTTATATATTATGTAATGAGTTTTATGTCTTTATGACGGACTGGACTCAGCAAAAACAGCTTTGAGAACATCCCGAGAACATCCAGATAACATCCAGAGAACATCCTTTCACTCCACAGTGCCAGGCGTCACCTGACACCTGACACCTGACACCCCCAGAGCAGAGTTTTGAATTCCACAACACTTAGGCTATTATAATATCCAGCTAGTTTTTTTTAAGTAAAACCTGTTTGTATTAAATATAGCGGGCGGCTCACCTTAAAAGCCCGGAACCTAAATCATTAAACAAAATTATGCAAACAGCCTGCAATGTTCAGCAGAGCAAAAACATCCTGACTTTGGCTAACTTTACCGGTAGCAATAAAACAGCGCAGTTTATGGGTAATATCTTTTAACAGCCACAGGGGTTAACATCAAGTTATAATTTTACCATTTCACTGTTTGTCATTCTTCTAATACAGTTGTTGGAATCGGTCCATCATTGTAAGTGGTGGTTTCTGTATGGATATCTACCAGTCATTGGTTTCCTAAACCCTAAATCATTTGTCACCTGGTCTGTCATTAACTTGTCAGTTAGGAAATAAATGAAGGGTGCTATCTTAAACTACGCAGGAAGAAAGCCTATACCTTTTGCATAATGCGAAAGATGGGCTCTGGTGGTGAAGCGTTCACAGCCTTGTAACCGAAAGGTTGCCGGTTCAAGTCCCACCCCAGCTGCTGTACCCTTGAGCAAGGTACTTAACTTGAAGATCTTCAGTAAATATCCCGCTGTATAAGTGGATGAATGTAGAAAGCTGTGTAAATTGCTTTGGATAAAACTAAACTAAACTAAAAGATGGCTAATGGAAGTGGACACCTGCTGCAGTTGTGAAAAAACCTTTATTGAATAATCACTGTTACGTTGCTCTCCTGTCTTTGTGAACAGAACTGTTGACTTTCTATTGGGGTTTCACGGCATTGAACCATCTCAAGTTCATAGACAATTATGGTTCAAGGGGCACACAAAGAGCTAGCACTGTGTACGCTGTCTTTAACAAACAATGTTCATTTATTCATTGGCACAAAACTAGCTGGGTGAAGTCTCGCTGGTGACCTTTTCTAGAAGGAGAGTTTCCAAAAATAATGCAGTCCCCCCATGACTGTATGTCACATTGAGAAGCTCACCGTACCCACACACATAAACGTACACGTGAACATCTTTTGAAAACACGAAGCATAATGTCAAATTATTATGTATTTTTTCAACTTAAGCTTCTCATCTTGGTAGGACCATTAGCTTGTTGCCTTGGCAGGAACAATAGCCATTGAGAAATAAACATACGTCAGTTAACATGAAAAATTTATGGTCTGTGCTTTTGTTATAAACGATTGGAAGAGCTGGAAGCATAAATATTTCATGCACTTAAATCCACTTAGATGGTCAATTAAAAAGGATCATCTCAAATGTGCGTGAGATGATATAAAACATTCAGTGTGGGATGGATTTAACAGATGACTTCTGGGAAACTTACCAAAGCAATTAAGGGTAACGAACACTTCAAGGCGTCCAGAGATAAAACACAGCCCTGTTGTCAGGAGCGGCTTGTAGAACGAGGTTTGGGTGCTAACGAGCTCAAAACGAAACAAGCATCCTCGTATGTAAATGAACGTGAGACAACCCTTTTCCAGTGATGCGAACAGTTTAACGTGGTTCGGTGAGACACTTTTCGCCAGCTGTTGTGGAATGTAATTTCATTTGTCCGTGGTTCACTATCTTCCGAAAAGAGGAGAATAGAATGTTGACTGAGAGGTTTTGTTTATACCCCATTTTGGGGTGGGGTGAAACTAGGAAAGGTTCGTGTCATGAATCACCTCTTTGGATATCTGAGTTTAGAGACCTAAGCGTAAACAGAAAACATCTGCTGGATGGCTTGTCACGGGTACGACGTTGTCGCAGGGTTTTGGAATCCTGGCACCAAAACTCATGTGATTAGTTCTTTTATTCCAATGACAGGAAACAGTCAAGTCTAACACTTAAAAAAAAAAACCTGTTCACTTATAGCACAGGCTAGTCAGGAGCCAGACATAAAAAGGTTGTGAAAGCATTTTTTTTAGATTTAATATAGTGACAGAAAAGACGGTCCGTTTAAATTTTTCCCCTGAAAGTGTGTTGAGTCCTGATAGTTCAGCAGACTAGGTTTTTGTGTTGATATGAGAGTCTATTTAACTGACCGACCTCACGACATCTTACTGTTTATTGAGTGTCAAACTGACAGTAGCCAGCCACTTCTAGCCAGATAAGTAAGACGGTAATTTTATCTTAGCCTGTATCCCAGCGGTTTCTGTTTCCTTTGCTGATCAGTTTTGGTTGTTCCTGGTATTATGTGCTGCAGGGCCCGCAGAAGTAAAGAGAACATTCATATGTAGGCTAAAACCTGGGTGAAAAATATTACGGGGGATGCACCTGCTGTCTCAGTTTCTCTGTGGCGTTAGCATAGTATGTTTTCTCTAGTGTGTGTTATCTAGTGTGTATTCTCTAGTGTGTATTCTCTAGTGTGTTTTCTCTAGTGTGTTTTCTCTAGTGTGTATTCTCTAGTGTGTGTTCTCTAGTGTATTTTCTCTAGTGTGTGTTCTCTAGTGTGTGTTCTCTAGTGTGTGTTCTCTAGTGTGTATTCTCTAGTGTGTTTTCTCTAGTGTGTTTTCTCTAGTGTGTGTTCTCTAGTGTGTGTTATCTAGTGTGTGTTCTCTAGTGTGTTTTCTCTAGTGTGTGTTCTCTAGTGTGTGTTCTCTAGTGTGTGTTATCTACTGTGTGTTCTCTAGTGTGTGTTATCTAGTGTGTGTTCTCTAGTGTGTTTTCTCTAGTGTGTATTCTCTAGTGTGTTTTCTCTAGTGTGTATTCTCTAGTGTGTGTTCTCTAGTGTGTGTTCTCTAGTGTGTTTTATCTAGTGTGTTGTCCTTTCAGCTGGGTTAGCATGTTGTCCTTTCTGCTGGTTAGCATGTTGTCCTTTCTGCTGGTTAGTATGTTGTCATTTCCCTTGGGTTAGCATGTTGTCCTTTCTGCTGGTTAGCATGTTGTCCTTTCTGCTGGTTAGCATGTTGTCCTTTCTGCTGGTTAGCATGTTGTCCTTTCTGCTGGTTAGCATGTTGTCCATCTCAGCATCTATGTTTAAAAAGAATGGGTTTCCTTTGTCTTTTGATGTGGTAAAGTGTGCAGAGTAAATGTGGGGGGACTTTGGGCCTATAGCGAACAGGAAGTGTGCTAGCTTCTGTGCTGTAACATCACGTTTTCTAATTAGCATGAAAAGAAGCCTTAAGCCTCAGCCATGCACATGTGATTAAGGAAAATGTGGGATTTGCTTAGCCTGCATTTTAGCCATTTTCGTTGTATTTTTGACTGCTGCCTTCACTTTAGGCAGACTGAGAATGAGGATGAAGGTAAGTTTGCATGAAAAGATTTCATTATCCGCTCAATAGATGGCTTTTCACTATCGTTATGCCTCACCTTTACACCTCATAAAATAACCACTGAGCCAGGCCAACTCTTATGTAACACGAACGCCAGGAACGTGCAACTGGGGCATGATGTAATCGCACAGCGAACCTTAGTTAAGTGTCTTATTCATGAGAGCATCCTGGTCATAGTCTTCCTCTGTACCTCCGTCAGGATGACATAACGAGCCGGGTGAAATCACGGACAGGCTCTAAATTCCTCTGATGAGAAGAAGGGGCCTTTCATTTGCAGGTTTCGGTTTTACATGCAGCGCGGGAGCCAACCGGCTCACGCATCTCGAACCTGCACGCCTCCTGCACACTGACCACACACCCACACATCATTCAGGCAGCGACAACCAACCCACGTCGCTTAGCTTTCGCATTGAAAACGCTTCGATGTGTTTTTTTTCACAATGAAACGTGTTGTTGGTTGTTGACAATGTTAGAATGAGACTGAGAGGGCTGGGTCCAAAAGCAACAAATTAATCAGGGTTTGGATTTACCTCGTCGTGTTAATAATGAGTGTTCCATGTTCCAACGTATTCCGTTAAACCATCGCATGATCTATTACCAGATTTACCTGATAATTAGCCGGCTTCCCATTGATCACAAAGAAGACATCTAAAGGGGTTTTAATCACACAATTTCTTTCTGATACAGAATTTGTTTTCAGCAATCATATTAGAATTTTTTCTTTAGCTGTTCAGCAGTATTTTGTTAATGTTGAGCTTGCTCTGATGTGTTTTAATCAAATATGTTTTTACAGCAAACCCCAGTAAAGACTGGGTGAAAGTAAACAAAACGTGGAACGCTTGGCTTTTATTTTGACCCCTGCGTGTTTTAAGGGAGAGATGTTAATCACTAACAGGGAAATTTCAATGAAAAAAGGGAAGTGAATCCTGCAGAAGGGACGATTCAGTCTGAAAGCGGTGCAAAGAAAAGGTTAAAGGGAAAATGTTGTAGGTGTGAACAAAGTAATCCTCCTGCCATGTTGGAGCTTTTTCACATGCATACAGTCTACGGACGACACAAGCAGAAAGAAAGTGCTACTATTATAAAAAGTACTGTTAAAACCGTGATACTATATACAGTATATAACCATGATACTATATACAGTATATAACCATGATACTATATACAGCATATAACCGTGATACTATATACAGCATATAACCGTGATACTATATACAGTGTATAACCGTGATACTATATACAGTGTATAACCGTGATACTATAGACAGTATATAACCATGATACAATATACACTTTATAACCGTGATACTATAGACAGTATATAACCATGATACTATATACAGCGTATAACCATGATACTATATACAGTATATAACCATGATACTATATACAGCGTATAACCGTGATACTATATACAGTATATAACCGTGATACTATATACAGCGTATAACCGTGATACTATATACAGTATATAACCATGATAAATAGACACTTGTTGCTTTTGCGCCTACTGCAGCTGTGTGATATAAATACGTAAATATGTATAGGGAAATATTAAACATTTTTTAAAACAAGCCCAAGGATCACCACTACAGGTCAGTTAATCATATGCTGTGCTGTGTAGTTTTCTCAGTGCTGTCCGTGATTGTCTGTACTGCACTTCGTCTTGGGTAATATATCCGGCTCATCCTGGTTAAAAAAAGTGCAGAAAGTGGAAAACCCGTTGGAGGTGTGTGCAAAGCGCTGGGGTTTTTTTCTGTACACTCTGTGGAGCGACAGAGGCTGTCTCTGCAGTGCAGCATAGCAACACGCACACACCACGCCATCAGCTCTTTCAGGCCCCCGGGCCCGCCCCCCCCCCGCCCCCCCGGCGCCGCCCCCCCCCCGCCGCGGAGTCGGAACCTATAAAGGAAGAGATTGAAAGCCTGTCCCACACACTTCCTGTGTGTGTGTTATGTATCTGTACCTGTGTTCCTAACGTGTGGTTTCAACTTTAAGTCTCAGGCGGCAGACTTAGCGTTGCTAGTGACATTACTGTTTAGTTTGTGCTCACCACACACCTGAACTACCGAGCAAATGAAACTCGGGATTGCGGAGCAAAAACAGCACACGGGACTGAACGTTCATCTTGGCTGATGTCTAAAGGCGTTGACCTGTTGTCTCCTTCCCAGAGCTGAGCTCAGCCAAGGCCATTTTATATGCTGCCACATAGCATGTAGCCATTAAAATTCTCCCGAACAAAGGTAACTGTGATAAATTTGCGTGGTGGCGCTTGTTTGCGTATTGGCATTGTGTGGCCATAATAGACAATGTGAGACCAACCCGACGGTAAACACTGAAATAATTCAGGAATACGTTTATATGAACAGGACCAAGACCGGAGCCGTTCATTACCACACAGTTAATTGACTAGAAAATCTATAATTACGTTACACAATAATTATACAAAAATGTGACTCAAAAATATTCAAGTTCATCATTATAATTTAGCGTGGACAATGCATTTACACATAACATATTATCAGTAATCTAATGATCAAATGTAATCTAATTTTATGCTATTAAAAAAATTCACATTAAATGGCTGGAATTATGCTTTCTACCCAGAACTAAGCTAAAATGTAATTATTTGGCTTATTGTTTTTTTTGTTTTTTTTTCTTTTATTCATTTTTTAAAACTGCAGAGCTTTTGAAAGCAAGTCCTACACAGTCTGTGCTGTCCACAAGCCGCAGGATCTGGATGCGACTGCGACAGAGCGGTCGTCCGAGCGGTTCCAGTGCATCTGGGCAAAATGAACCAAAAGGGCACGACAACGCAAAGCACAGAGTCACCCGTGCAGACAGAAGCAGGGGTCTGACATTAACATTTTGTGAACCCCCCGTCCTCGGAAATGTCAAATGACCACCGGTTCGACACGAGGTAGCGCTCGCCTGCGCGTGCGAGGGAAGGGGAGAGAGCGGGTGTGGGCGGGGCATCGTTCTGGGTGTCAGCCACTCAGGAGAGAGAAATTCTCCTTAACAATAGGGCAATGTCAGTACCTTTGTTGTAGCCAGAGGAAATGGAAGGAAGCAGATCCATTCTGGAGCCAACAGATTTCCTCGCAGCCCCAGAATCAAGCGTGTAAGCTTGGGTGGATATATTACAGTACACAAGATGATGCTTTTTGACTGGAACCCTCCCCGGAAAAAAAAAATTAATTGCCTGATGTGACCCGAACATTGGCCGCGTTCCTTCCAGTCTGTGCCACCGGCCTTCAGTGAGAACAGAGCCTTATGGATCACTGCACCGGTTCTGTCAGAGTGACTCGCAGCTTGCGAGGAAACAGCCAGTCCAGTCCGGCCCAGTCCAGTTCCATCAGAGTGACCCGCAGCTTGTGACAAAACAGCCAGTCTTGCCAGTCCAGTTCTATTATTGTGACCTGCACCTTGAGGGTGGGTTGGAAACCCTGAGACCATTCCTGGGAGACCTGGACTGCTGATTCAGGCTTGGAATATGCTCACTATCTACCACCCCCTCCCCTCAGGTGGAGAAGACCATCTGATACTGCATTACCAGCTAATTAACGGCAACAGGAGGCACTGTAGGAGACCAATTAAGCCCCGCTCACGTGGAGGGAGATGGACACTAACGAATGGAGACAATACAAGCATCACAGCAATGCAGCCGCGGTCTGCTGACGCACAGCGCTGCCTGGCTGCAGGCCCACCACCCCTGGAATGGCAGCTAAAAGGCACGACCAACGCGGCACGGTAATGAGCGGGATCACACAGGCTGCACATCACGTCTCCTTCACGCCGTCACGTTATTAAGGAGCGATCCGTGGATGTAACGGAGACGGAGATCTTTTCTTTTAAAGAGTGATCCATGGATGTAACGGAGACGGAGATCTTTTCTTTTAAAGAGTGATCTGTGGATTTAACAGAGATAGAGGTCTTTTTTTTTTAAAGAGTGATCTGTGAATGTAATGGAGATAGAGGTCTTTTCTTTTAAAGAGTGATCCGTGGATGTAACGGAGACGGAGATCTTTTCTTTTAAAGAGTGATCTGTGGATGTAACAGAGATAGAGGTCTTTTCTTTTAAAGAGAGATCCGTGGATGTAACGGAGACAGAGATCTTTTCTTTTAAAGAG
>JAOYSI010038582.1:11221-28837 GCA_025775065.1 Hiodon alosoides
TGATCTGTGGATGTAACAGAGATAGAGGTCTTTTTTTTAAAGAGTGATCCGTGTATGTAACGGAGACAGAGGTCCTTCCTTTTAAAGAGAGATCCGTGGATGTAACGGAGACAGAGATCTTTTCTTTTAAAGAGTGATCTGTGGATGTAACAGAGATAGAGGTCTTTTTTTTAAAGAGTGATCCGTGTATGTAACGGAGACAGAGGTCCTTTCTTTTAAAGAGTGATCCGTGTATGTAACGGAGACGGAGATCTTTTCTTTTAAAGAGTGATCCGTGTGTGACTTGATTGAATCATTCAGGCTTCACTCATCTTCAGAGAGAAAGTCTGCACCCTTTACTAATAACTCCACTAACCCTGAAAATTTAAAGAGTGTATACGACTCTCCTTAAGAGCCAGAACTTTATTTTCTGGAGTTGTTTCAAAGGCATCACATCCAATCAAACCTGTGGTCTCAGTACTGAACAACACAAAGAAAAATAGCCATTGAAGGTCTTTAATACAAATTCAAGCATATTGGGATTAACCCTGGGTCAGGCGTGGTCAGAATAACTGTGAATAGTGCGACCTATAAAACCATAAGAAGTGCGTGCGCGTACAGAAAAATGTACAACACAGGAATGAGCGTTCCGCAAACACCATGTAATAAAGTCCATGTCAACAGTCGCATGGGACACAATGATTTAGCCATTTTCTCTGAAGGATAAACTTCATTCCCCTAAAAGGATATGCTTAAAGAAGCCCAGGGTCGTTCTGTAACCAGTAGAAGCCTTAAGTTATGCCTTGACCGCATCAAGTGGATTAATTCACTAACCACGATAGACACTGACTGAATTAATTATATCGGTTGGAGAAAATGAATTGAACTTAATCATCTTAATGATCTGTACAAAAGGCATTATTTTCCAAAAAATGTTTCTGAAACATTTTGGCAGGACCGATTTACATGCAATTAAAGAAGTCGCTTCTTTAACTAACTTAATGGAAGATCTATTTTTTTTAAAGTGTGGAATCCTTTCAAGATTGAAAACTACAATAGGGTGTGAATGAACTTCTATAACTCCTGAAAGCAGCATTCTTGGCTGCCAAGATACAGTTGTAATATGGCCAATTATGGCCGTCCCCTGGAGCCTTCAATCTCAGTGCACAATTGAAAATAGATACAGGATTTGTTGGCCCTACTCTCCTACTCTGAAGTTCAATATCTTCTGAGACACAAATAATTTCACCTTTTCTCGTCTGCGGTCAACAAGTGCACAATTCCATGGCGATTTGAGAAGGCTGCAGTTAAACTCTAATTAGGCCATTCCTATCACCCTTCTCGTCCTAGCGATCTGCCTTTCTCTGCTGCTAATTGCGTTCTCAATGTAACCTTCCCTTTGCATCCTGACCAAACCTAAGATACATGGAAAACTCCCAATGATCCCTGTTATCTAGCATTAGGGGAGGCCTAGCTTCTGAAAACCTGTCATTGTGTCCTTTAATCTTCCGCAATCAGCAGTCACTCACGATGACTATTTTGTCTGCAGTGATGTTCGCCTCAGCTGCAATTTAGTGGGAGGGGTAGCACCACATCAAAAACGAAACCCGAATAAATAAGCCAAGAGCGGACGAAGTGATCCTTCAGGGTTTAACAGTGAAGGAACACTGGCGGCCGTAATCGTTTGATATCAAAAGTTTTTGAGACGTTTAATTACTTTCAGCCATCACAATACAAAACGTAGATGTATCGGGAAACAAAATACATTTGAAATTGGGTTATTTCATTTCCATTTTAAAAATCAAACGTCAATCAAAACCGTGGGTAATAAGAGAAGTGTGCCAATGTGCAAAGCTCACACCCAAAATCTGTACATCAAACTGTGCCATCGCACAATCACACGGACACATGTACTAATTCAATTAACGCAATCTCAATTTAACTAACAAGCAAGTAAGAACCATCACACACAGACACAGGCAAACGGGCCTGCATGCCTCCCTCTCACCCGGAGCAATTGCTCATTAGGAACCCTACTGCCAACTATGGAGCAAATCTTTTTATCCTTCACTTAAAGTTTATCTCAGGAAGTCTTTTTATTTTACAACCAGTTGATTAGTATTATTCTTCAAAGCTTAATTTCTTGTGTGAGGGGTGGAATAATGATGTCTGGACACCAAACAATGGTACGAGTATAAGCTTGTTTTCTGTGACAGCATTAGTGACTCGAGATTCTGCGTAGAAAAGGGGAAGGGAAACCGAGCTTCCATTAAAATGTGTGTGACGCAATGAAAGTAAGGCAATGAAAAAATCTTTCAATGGAAGACGATTTGGTTTTCAGTCATCAAGGTCATCTTGATGACACAAATGTGTAAACTTGGCATTTCTGAGGCTGCTTTGGGCAGGTTAGCCAATTAGATGCTATTTGCTAGCAAGGTGTCCTTGTCTAATTTAGCTATCCTAGTAGATAATGTTTTGAAAGAGGAAAAAATCTGTATAAAGATCAGGAGAAACGGAGACTTAATTGTCAGTCTGTATTTTCAGTCACCTTGTAAAGCTAAAACAGAGCTTGAGAAAATTGACAGCTAAACGAATGGACTGCAAGCCTTGTCTGCTGTTAAAACCAAAAAAAAAGTCACCAAAATGCAATCAAAGGACCCTGACTGGGAATCGAACCAGGGTCCCTTCGCCGCCTCACACAAATCACCATCGCAATAGCTGTATTCAAATCCAGCTTCACAATCTTCGCAGCCTGCCGGGACACTCTTCCCCAAAACAATAAATCAAGCCAGCCAATCAGTCAGTCAGGTCCATTAGCACCTCTGTGCGTGTGCACCCGCCTACCCTCCACTCCCCGACCCCTTGCCCGAGAGTTATGCAGTGTAAAGCAAATTAACGCCGCCCTACGCTTCAATACGGCCCCTGACCGCCTAATTTCTCCTGATCCCTTCGACGCCTTGCTCTCTTTTAATGGGTGCCAATTAATCAAAGCAGTTGGATGAGGGTGATTTATCACCTTGTCAGTCATTTGCTCCAGTTTGGAGTTCCCATGACCTCATAATTTGTAAGAAATAGCCTGTAGGGGAATATCAGTAACTATTTCCCTGTCCATTGGATACTTTGTGCCGCTTTTTTGGCCCATATACTTTAGCCATGGTTGTTCTAGTGTGAGCCACTCATTATAATAGGTCAATTATCGTTCATAGAGCATGTACAGTATATGCAGCATATATAATGGAAATAATGGAA
The DNA here is from genome assembly GCA_025775065.1 of Hiodon alosoides. Lineage (NCBI taxonomy): Eukaryota > Metazoa > Chordata > Actinopteri > Hiodontiformes > Hiodontidae > Hiodon > Hiodon alosoides. The sequence goes on from JAOYSI010038582.1 coordinate 14,450, forward strand.
TAACGGAAACGAAATACTACATCAAAATTATTTCAATATTATTTATCAACATATTGCCTCTATATGAAGGCATCTTAAAATAAATACATTGATATCCGAGATTTTAAAGCAACCTGAGGGGAAATGCAGGTGTGTCAGTCACCAGAGGGCTGAATGGTTTAATGTGTCCAGGGGAACAGTGTTGAAAACCAAAGGAGGCCAACAGCACTTGCTGAAGTCCAAGCTCTTCGACAGGGATTGACAGACATTTGACGGGCTAAAAAAACCACAAAACAATGGCCACAAAAATGACCACAGATCGGAATCTACCCCCCCCCCCCCTGTGACCCAGTCTAAGCACTGCATGTCATGAGTTTCAGAAAGCTGATGTTTTTAACAGGGCTGTCATTCAGAAACCACTCATAAGCAAGGTCTAGGAAGCCTTTAACCCACACTGCCTGTTAAAACTGTTAAACGTTGTGGTGGATCTGTTATTATATGGGGCAGCCATCTTGTGGGAGTCATACTGGGGGATAATTACTCAGCGTGATAGAATCAGGGCCACGGACTATGATGCCAATTTAGGCGAACAGGCACCATCAGGCACCCCATGCACACTGCTAAACGGATTCGGGAGTGGTTTTATAATCATCAAGATGAAGGAAAAACACTTTCCAGGCCCTCCCAGTCATCAGATCTCATCATTGAACCTTGAAGTTTATCGCTACTACCTAAGGGTGTCCTTCTTCGCGACTGGTCCAGCGTCCCCGTAGAAACAGTTCTACGCTTGTGTCACAGTAATCCCAAGCTGTTCTGAAGCAAAGGGCGGGCGTAACTCCTTATTAGTTCATACGTATCAAAAATGTGCCTTCTTGTTGTTTTCAGCTGATAGGAGTGTCCAGGATCAGCGAGCTAAGCACAATGCGTTTGCGTCTCTCCTGTTAACCTGTGCCATGCTTGCCATTCTCATTCAACGAGTTCATTTTCACCCGCAGGTCTGGAGCTGACTAGATGATTTTTATTTATTTTATCATATGTCATAGAGTTGGTCTACACCCCTGACATACAACCATGTTAAAAAACCGGCGCGGGATCAAACTATGAAAAGGTAATTCAATAAAATCAGGTAATCTAAAAGACAACAGTGACACCCAAAAGCCCATGGCAAGAAATATTTTTCTCTCACCTGATTTTAAATAAGGTTTTAAATTAAATCTGCATACCTGTATTTTACCAATTAAAACTAAATAAATTAAAGAAACAAAATTAAGAAATGTCCATAAAGGACACATAGTCACTTTAATATGGTATTCTCCTTCACTGTGTATTAACCAAGTCACACTTCATTGAAAATCCATTTAGTAATGCCAATTCAGGGTTAGTTTTAGATTTGTTTGACATGTGAAGCAGTCAGCTCGGTCAGCTGCACCTTGCTAGCAGTCAGGGTTGGATCATGCTACAAATATCAGTCCCATTACAATCATTTGTAATTTTTTATCATTATAAATGATCTATTATTAAAGGACTTCATCACCCCAACACAGATCATTTGAATCCAGTATTCCTAGTGTGGCGTTAAATATATTTTCTTTCCAGGTTATCCTTTAGTAAAAGCGACAAAACCTATTAACATAACAAAACAGTCTCCTGGTACCAACTTAGTGTACACTGAGGGCAAGGAAAATATGATAAAATATTTTTAAAAACCTGCATTATTTAATTCCAACATCACATGGATGACAGCTGTCAGAATAAACACTGGCCTTTTATGAGCACCACGGTTTAGTTTCTGATGTTTCAATTGGCATGGTGGCTTGTTCTGCCTATGAGAGAGCACATAACTTTTTCGAGTTTTCCAGGTTAAAAACAAGTTGACTGGCAAGAGTCACCTCAGCAGGATCCAGCTTCTCCCGTGAAAAGTTCCACGGGCAACGTGCGCAAACGAGACTCGGGAAGTCATCTTCACCTCCGAGCGTTCGCCCTGCCTCGGAAATCCCTGAATAAATGCATGATACATAGCACACCCGCAACGCCAAAAAAAATCCCCCATCACTCGCTCTACCCAGGCATCCCGATCAAAGCAGAGAAGTGACGGCGACTTGTCAGGGAAACGAAGATGAAACACAAAGATTTTCTTCCATTAAACTGTGACAGATTTCCTAAGAAGGTTTGTACAGGGGTGTGCTGCTGCTGGCCCCGCCGGCCCAACCACTGGGTGAGATTGGGAATGAGAAGGAGAGAGAGAGTGCTTATGGGATGTAACCATGTTGAAATCTTTTTGCTTTTCAGATCCATTAAATTGTACCATTTGTCTTGTTCGATGAAGTACCTTTGACTTGACTTGAGGTTTTTATATATTTTATCATATGTCATAGAGTTCTACACCCCTGACATAGAACCATACCTTTGACTTGACTTGGGGGTTTTATTTATTTTATCATATGTCATAAAGTTCTACACCCCTGACATAGAACCATACCTTTGACTTGACTTGAGGTTTTTATTTATTTTATCATATGTCATGGAGTTGGTCTACACCCCTGACATAGAACCATACATTTGACTTGACTTGAGGTTTTTATTTATTTTATCATATGTCATGGAGTTGGTCTACACCACTGACATAGAACCATACCTTTGACTTGACTTAAGGTTTTTATTTATTTTATCATATGTCATAGAGTTCTACACCCCTGACATAGAACCATACCTTTGACTTGACTTGAAAGCTGGTTTTCTCCCTCGTTTTTGGGCTTTGACTGGGGTCCTGCAGTCTCCCACCTGCCCTTAAAGATTCCTGGGTCACCTGAAGGGACCTAAGTTTCTCCTGCTTTCCCTCCTTGCGTTTCGGTGTCTGTGCTGCTACCGCGAGCCAGCGTGGGCCCGGCGCGCTCTGCCTGGGGCTGGAACGGAATACGCAAACCGGCGCCGTGTGCATCTTCACGGCCACATCACTTCACTCCCTCTGAAGGTCGCTGAACAACAGGATTAAAGGACTGTCAGACTGTAACCTTAAGTGGTTGACAGGGAGAGCACAGCCCTTCTCGTCAGAAAATGGAGAGAGAGAGAGAGTGGGGAGGCTATTTCCTGTCCACTATATAAGCAAATCAGGGACATGCTCTTCCCCAAACAGGCAAATCAGACCACAACCTTTAAGCTGCTCCTGAGCTTAGACAATCTGCCTGTCCTGTTAGCAGAAGAGCAGCAGAGCACACGTCGAAGCGAGAAGGGGGGTTTATTGTATATAGATTTTTTTTAGTTATAATGTTCTGGCAATGCCAAATTTCGTTCTGTCATGAATTTTTAATCTGAATTTGAATTTGAGAGAGAGAGAGGGAGAAAGTGAAAGGGGAGGAGAGAGTGAGGGAGAAAGAGGGGGTGGGGGGGGTGAGCAACTAACACATCCAGAGAAACGCCACTAGTCAGCAAACCGTCAATCAGCCAGCACTGAGCGACAGATTCAGGCTTGCCAAGCAGCTTTACGCTGGTCCCCAGCGACAACATCTTCTCAAGTCCAGAAGTTCAATCACACCTCGTCGATGAGAGACAAAAGCAAAGCCAACAAGAACAGCAGCCAAGCCAAGTCCAGAATCTAAAAAAAATTTAAAAAGTGAAATATTCATATATGTGAAAGTGCAATAGCTAGAGGCAGTGGCGTGGGAAATCTTACATTTTGCGATGGTGGAAAGTTGAACTTTAAAATAAAGCATCTTCGTGTTCACCTTTGGGCTTCCTGGGTCTCAGGAACGTGCATTCCTGCTGAACAGCTCAAAGGTACCACGTGCGCTGGATGAAACTGGGTTCCTAGGCAACATGAGGTAGGCAGCCAATTCCTTGCAGTCCAACGCAGTCCACGCGCAAATCCACGATCAGTGTAACTACACAGCGTCTCTCGCGTGCTTCCGGACATAAATAGATCTTCATGAGCTTGACTTGAGCAGGCGGCCAAAAAGGTTAACAAGCAGGAAGGGTGGGGGGGGTCAGCGCACGAGCACACGCTCAGCGCACGATCGGCGCCCCAGCTCACACCCAGCCCATCAGTAGGACTTCAGCTATTGGGCACGGTTTTCCACTAAAAGCTTTGTTGAGAAAATGGAGGCCCAGTGTAGCTGCGGCAATATGAACAATCACGTCCCTTTGTGCAAAAGCTTGGCTTCTCCTTCTGAGATCATTTATTCACACTCTGTTGGGTGCTAACTTCAGCTCCTTCGATTTCTCTCCTGAGTGATAAATAAATAACCCCCCCCCGCACCACATTGAGAGCAGCTAAAGCAAAAATGTAGTTGATGCCAACTATTTATGCTTGACGAGGAAAGCGGGACAAATGGGACTGATGTGATATTTATGAAACACAAAAAAAAGGGGTGAGGAGCGGAGATCTCTAGTGTGGAGAAAGAAATAGATAGAAGGTTCTGCATCGTACCAATGCCACGGTGTCGGCTGTTACGGCGAATTTGCATTTCAAACCGTTCCGCATCAGCAGGGGGGAGAGGGGTAAGGGAGACGGGGGCGGTTTACTCATCCTACTCCGAAACTCTCTAGCGCGGCGACGCATCGCCGAAGACCGATGGGGGTTAAGGCCGGAGGCGAGTCCAGGTGTGAGCTGGCCCCCACTGTGCCTCCCACACTTCACGGTGTGGACTCCATTCCGCGTTCATGCCGGGGCCCCCGACAGAAAGTGCTGCCGAAAGGGTTCCTCGTTCAGCGCCGAGAGCAGAGATTGTGTTGGGGGGAAATGAAAAATCCAGCCATCTAATTTCCTGCCCGGTCTCGCGGGCGCTGAATTTCAAAGCTTGTATTTTTCTCCAGTGATGCATATCACACTGCCTCCGCCCGGTCGTGTAAGCTCGGTCCGCTTACGGCAGTTTTACACAGAGGTACACCAGAACAGATTACCATCAAACGGTGGGTCCACCTCCATTGTGAAAAGATCCATTACTCACTACATATTTACGGCGGATATTTGTTCTTATTGGCGGCAGATTCCAACGATGGGAAGCCGCGATACAAGACGGCGGGCTCCTCTGGGTAAATCGCAGTGAGCATCAGGTACACCCAGAAGGGGGGTCATACTGACAAATGACTCACACCAGCTGCCGGCGGATTTTAAAAAACAGCGGAGAGTCCCTCGTAATTAAAGGGGCTTGCTGACCCCTGAAACGCACCGTGGGTTTCTGCTGAGGCGCTGTTTGTGTAATCTCTCCCGGAGTTTCGCCTAAGGTGACAAATACAGAGCCTGGGGAGCTTGTTTGTATTAGCCGGCCGCACATCTTTCCCGCCCCCGTTGCCGGGAGACAGCGGGGTCCCACGAGTGGTGCTCCATGATTAACTTTGCTGTGTCAACCTTTAATGTGTGAATCCCCATACCAGTGCAGGCCTTTCGGTAGGCCTTTCGTTGGGCCCCTTTCACAGCAGCCACGACAGGAGTTCTGAAAATCTTCACCCACCATTTGTCCTGAAGCGCTGCTGCAGGTACAGCCAAGCCTTCATATTAGAGGAAAGTAAACCACACTGAAAACGTGTTAATAGCTCAGAGTGGATTCAAGAAGATAACCAATGCACACACAACAAACGCTGGACAAGTCAAAAGTGCGGGGAGCAAACCAAATTTGTTGAAAAACTGGATTTGGAAATGCCACTTTGGCCAGTTGTCCTAGTGATACATGACACTAGTTCAGTCTTTGTGCAGCACTCCACTTAATGGATGCATGATTTGAAGTAAATTTCTGCTCAGCAGGGGAGATTTAGGAATCACCTTAAGGGCGTGCCAGCAGATGACACCAGTTCATGGGTGGAATTTAGACTGTCACATAATCTGCATTTGGCGCTTAAAGTTCACAGAAGGCTGTGGCCTTAGGTAACAATTCCCAAACAAGGGATTCGTATGATAAAAACCACAACGTTGCTCAGAAGACACCCGATATCTTACTGCTTAGCGCACTGCTGTTGGTGTTTGGGTTTTGGTTTCCCATGAATGAACCACCTTCCTGCATTTCGTCGGTGTTCACGGTTGTGAAGGAACTCCACTTAGCCCATATGCCATCACCATTAACTTAACTATACCCATTCACAGAAACGCTAGCACGTGAGCTAGCCAACTCAAGCAGATTTGTCATATCCAGAAACAAGACGTTGCACTCCGCAGACTGTGACGGAAACCCGTGTGTACATTCAGTCAGGAAGCGCTAGAAACCCCGCAGACCCTTTTTGATCCCACTTTTGAGTCCAAACCATGGCATTCCAGTATCTGAAAAACAGAATCTTACGTTTGACAGAAGTTCTGGATAAAGAGGCAATCGGGACTGACAGAACTGCCACACGCAGCGGCAGATCTTACCTGTCGACTTCCTTTTCTCTTAACCGCTGGAACAAATGGTGCAGACAGGTCTGAGGTTTGTTCCGTGACGACAACGTGAATTGTTCATAATATTTATACGGCCCTCCCATACATCAGTCGGCTTAGCATCATTCTACTTTCTGGGCCATCTCACAATGCATCCACCCATCTGTCACAGGCCCAACACTGAGGAGGGCATAGTTACAGTGTGTTATTCTGCCTGCGCCTCCTTCTGCATCTCCCGCTGCTTCACCCTCATCTGGGCCTAGGGAGAGACAATACACCCTGGGGCGCAGGGGAAGGGAAAGTTTCCCTGGGCGCGTCTCCATGGCCCCAGGAGGAAATTTGTACGAGAACAGTCCCCCCCCTGAGAACAGCAGCAGTTGCCTCATTCCACTCACACCATGCTGGAGTGTGGCGTTTATCACCATTTGATTATGCGTATGTGTAAATCGCTGTAGCCTTAATGATGGATGCAGAGATTTTCAAAATGAACTCACAAGGCCTGGGAAATAATTAGCCTCCCTGCTTTGGGGGGGGGGGGGTGTAGAAACAAAACCAAGAGAATTTGTAGCGTTTGTGCAGTGACTAATCCATCTTCTCCAGTGAAATCTGTCAGTGGCAGACAGTCGCAACATCACATGTCATTACAGACGCATTACAATTATAAAAATGAAAACAATTTGGTTTCAAAAGCTATGCCGTCGCTTTCATTTTGGAGTTCGGAAAACTGTGACAAATGACGTGCTATAGGAGAGCTCTCAAAAGCACAGATCAGTGCTGATTTGTTCAGTTTTGATCTGCATGGTGAGCCAGCTAATTATTCAGAGCAATTCATTTGGAAAAGCTCAAATATTGCAGGGACAATCACTTAACTCCATTATTCAAAAGGGGCTGAAAGTCTGTTTTTTAATCTTCAGAGTTCCTCCACTTCCCCCACTTCTTCCTCTTCAGCGTCTGTTTTATTTTAGCTGATCGACGTTCCAGTTTATAGCAACAAGCACACGTGTCCTATTTCTGTACAGTTGCGTAACCAATTCCTTTTGTTAATCAAATTCAAAGGCTGGGTGGTGAAGGGGGGTGTGTCTAGACCCTTTGATTGACAGCTCCCAGGGCCCTGAGTGGCTCCAACTCGCAGCGGGCGTTTCGGGGGTAAAATCCCAGACACACTCTTTAAAGCAAATTTCCCAGGGTGATAATGTGGCAGCACTGATTCTCCCCAGGAGCTGGACTGGCTGAGGCGCAGAACCACGGAGGACCCAACGACAGCATCCGTCCCAATAGAGCTAGCCTGTCACTCCTGCACTCAAGGCTTATCAAAGCAAGGTAATTACAGCCATCAGTAGCAGCCAAGCTATATTTAACCGTTCCTTATGTCATAATGCCCCTCCATCTATTCATCTGCATCAGTCAGTGCTCATGTTCTCCACACGCCAACCGGAACCGTTTCCTGGTACCCTTGTGAGTAATAACAGCGGACAGTCCAGCCCCAACCCATGAGCAAGGCATGTTTGTGCTGTGTGCCCTCTGTAAACGCGGGGGAACCCTGCGTGCGTGTCTGGGCTCAGGGAGACGGGCGCACGCAGCGATCAGGGCTCAGGGAGACGAGCGCACGCAGCGGTCAGGGCTCAGGGAGGCGGGCTCAGGGAGACGGGCTTAGGGAGACGGGCGCATGCAGCGGTCAGGGCTCAGGGAGACGGGCTCAGGGAGACGGGCGCACGCAGCGGTCAGGGCTCAGGGAGACGGGCACACGCAGGGGCAGGGCTCAGGGAGACGGGCGCACGCAGCGGTCAGGGCTCAGAGAGACGGGCGCACACGCTGCCATGCCAACTCCCCTGGCATTTATCACAGCGGTGAAACTCATTTGTTTAAAAAAATAATAATAAAATAAATAAATGCCCAAATGGAGAGTTCCAATGTCCGCTCTGGTGGGGAAACAGTGACACCACATGGCACCCCCCTCAGCTCCCGGGGAGAAGCAAAAGCATGGCTGGTTTCCCATCCGTCAAGCTGTAGCAGATTCCACACACGCTATCAATTAAGTGTGTAATCTTAGATTTTCCAATTCAGCTTCCATTGTGACTTTAACTTCAGCCGTTTACAGTACTGAATACGGAAGGAGGGATCTTCTATCTCTTTTCTGTCGCCACATTTTTCAGCACAGTCTTGACTACATGAGGTTATGCAAATTAAAACCCCTGGAAAGTACAGAGGGGCCCATATTGTCAGCTTAAACTTAGTTAATAAAACATCCAAATTTTAATTTTACAATGACCACATCGGAGTATTCATGAATTATACAGGCAGCGTGTTAAATGAGGGGCACAGTGGATCTGACCTGTAAGCCAGATGTGATACCACACATGCAGAATTAAATAAACCCAGTTAGAGCGGTCGCGTGAGAGGCAGCATTAGGAGCGGATAAGGAATCGTATCACTGAACATCCTCCTATTCAGCCCAACACGAACACTTAGCCTATGACCTGCTATACCAATGCTAACATATCTCTCTACTCAGCTCAACACGAACACTTAGCCTATGACCTGCTATACCAATGCTAACATATCTCTCTACTCAGCTCAACGCGAACACTTAGTCTATGACCTGCTATACCAATGGTAACACATCTCCCTATTTGGCTCAACGCGAACACTTAGCGTTTGACCTGCTATACCAATGGTAACACATCTCCCTATTTGGCTCAACGTGGACACTTAGCGTTTGACCTGCTATACCAATGGTAACACATCTCCCTATTTGGCTCAACGTGGACACTTAGCGTTTGACCTGCTATACTAACTCCTAACTCCTACATGCTAACTCCTGCTCAGAACAGACGTTGCTCTGTGGAGCTGAGAGCGTCTGCTCGATCACCTGCGGCAACCGTCGATTCCCCACAACAGACGCACCTGTGCCCGCCCAGGGTTGCCCTAGGCCTATCTCCCCATCTCCGTGGCGAGCTGCCACAACCGACTGCCTGAGGTCGAGTGCTGCCGCGACACCTCTTATCGGGCGAGGGGGGGGGCTCCCACCTGGATCAGTTCAGCCACAAGGGGAGCCCCGCTCCACTGACATTAAACACCGGGGGAAACTGCCAATTCCTCTTCCCCTCCGCAGAACTTCGAGTCTTCAGCGCAGAAAACACAGCAAACATTCAGACACCGCAAGATCCATTTTCGTCCATCAGAAAAATCTGGGTCCGACAGCCATTTCACATCAACTGCATTTTATAAAAGTGGGAATGAGGGAGAGATTTAGATTTAGTTGTACTTAGTGTAATAAGTCATATGAATCATATATGCTTTAAACGATTTGAAAAGTCTTTATTCTAGTCTATACTCCTACCATCAAAGTATTATGTTTGGTCTAACTCTGCTTCAACACCCTTGCTTATCCGCCATCCAGTTGTTATCTCAAATCTTAGTTAATAACAACAGCTTTATTGATCAGCAGAAAATGAGGAAATACAAATACATCCTGGAGTACGCGACACCGTAACCGGAGCAGATCCGGTAAAGAAACACCATTACATCTGAGACTTTTTTTAACCAGCAGTGTAATCCCATGTAGATCAGCTCCGTCTCAATACGGCTCGTACCTCCCGCCCTGCACAAAGGTGACAGTAAGAGGCATTAAATATGCATGCTCCGAGGCAGGGCAGAGATGTGAACAAGGCACGTGCCCTGCTAAATGCTTTTTAAAGAATGCAAAGAGCAACGTCCTTCACTTTATTTTGTGCACTCAGCTGCTAGTTGGACTTCCGGTGACCCGTGTCTCGGGCCCAGTTGAGACATTGGTTCAGGTGCAGGTAAGGATCCCATTGTTCATGTAAAAAAAATTAAACAAGCTCCTAAAAGCCCATACAGGTTTTTTATTTATTTTTTAAAGTGACACCAAACAAACAAACAAACAAATAAATACAACACATTCATAGTATGGCTCCTCCTGAGTTTATGATGTATTTAAAATAGCTTCCAAACCTTTTGTGTCGCAGAACAAAGCACGGCTGGGGATCGGACGCGGACGCAACGTGAAGTTAATTACATTGTGGGCTATTTATGCCTTGGGATTCTCACAGAGCCTGCCAAGCCTCTATCCGTCAACATCTGAAGCCACATGAAATACAGCAGCTTAATCCAACATGCTGGGCCTCTTTATTCATCTGCTTTCTCAGTTTCTCCGCTTTAAAACGACACTCGCGTCCTCCGGGAATGTCCCGGTTTTGCTTTTAAGGGCACGACCACTTCCCACGGACAGCAAAGGCATAGGGAGACCATTAGCGTCCGCTACGGGGGGAGTGCGATTGGCGCCGTCGACGCAAATAAATAAATAACACTCGTACAGCTGAAGAGCACTTCTCGGAGAGCGAGGCACATCAGCGGCGCTCTCCAGAGCGATATCGGCCTAGCAGAGGAGAAGAGAAACAAAACTCCAAGGGAAAACTCGGGCACTTCGACCGCCTTGTTGTCAGCTTGGCACGGCAGTTTTTTTTCCCAGTTCTCCCCGGGGCTGGTGCTCAGGTCAGCTCACAGCGACGGGTGTTTCTGAGACAGCAGAACATGGTCATAGTCGAAGTCATCATCTAGGCGGAAGGGCAGAACGTCCTCATTCTCGGCCTAGGGCAGAAAGCAAACAAGTCTGGGAAATTAACATACAGTAGACGAACCAAGGCACAACCAAGATCTTTATCAGCTGCCCAGCTGATAAAAGTATATTTAACATGAAATATTTAATACATAATCTAATCATTTACTCTCAGATTCTCATCCGTCTCTGAGCAAATACAGGAGTTTCGGCCCAATCTCGCAGACTCTCTGAGAGTGTCACCTGACCTGGTCCATGGGGCATGACCCCTGGCCCTGCGCCCGCTGTCCCGGTCCCCCAGCATGAAGCTCCAGAAGGGTATGGTGACAGAAGGAAGGGGTGTAGGCGGGCAACTCCTCCTCTACCTGCCCAGGTAGGGCGCTCTGCTCTGAAAACAATTCATGAGGGTACCATATTTAATTATAAATGTTAATCCACCTAAACACTTCAGTCATTACAAGAGCGCCTGGCTTCCTAGCATGAGATAAGCCACAGCAACATGTTCTGTAAAGTCTCCCTAAAAAGTTCCCTGCGGTACCCTTCTGGAGGGGGAGAGATTTTACAGAGGACCCGCGCAGAGGCGGGGGGGGGGGCGGGTGGTGTGTGCGAAACACTGGAGAAGGAAAACCGGGAACCCCAGATATAGTTCACAGGCCAGACATGGGGGACACTTCAGCTGGAAAGCGCCACAGGGACAGGAAGTGAGGAGAGTCAGGGACCGCAGACAGCGGGCGGATAAAAAACGCGCTGCAGTGTAGAAGAAGTCGGACCAATGATAATACAGCCAGGAAGGGAGGACAGAGAGAGAGAGAGAGAGAGACCAGCAGCAGGACTCCAGAGAAACCAAGCGCTAGGGAGAGACGTCGTCGGAGAGGGAACGATTCCCTGATATAACGACAAAGGAGGATTTAAATAACTGGAAGAGCAGAGACCATTAAATATTGAGACTACCCTCTCTGCATTAGCGCAGCCCCCACCCCCACTGCAGTGTCTCCGTGTGCAACGACGGCAACGAGGAACCCAAATTAATTAGCTAATTACTCTCAGCGGAGGCCGTTCATTAATCTGAGAAAGGGAGAATGATAGAAGCCCCAGCAGAGAGAACGCCGCCGTTGCCACTGTGTAGCATCCCCGTGTTTGAGGGTTCAGATCCAAGAGACGGGGTGACTCCAGGGCCCAGGTTTGTCCCAACGCCACCTCCACCCGAGCACGGCGTTCCACCTTATCAACATTAAACCCGGGGAAAAAATGTAAATTTCGAAAATCTTAGTTTAATCATATTTCATCGTGTCTTTGTGTGATCAACAAAAAAAATGTTTTAGGCTGTGGAAAAACTGATTTGAAAGACCAACAAGTAATTTAAGAGAAATGACTAATTGCTGACTTTGGTGTGAAAAACAAAGCCTGCCCTTTCCAAGGTCAATTGTTCGGTTCTCGTTGATCCCGTGTTCAAAGTGAGCGCACCGTTCTGAGCATCAGCACAGGGCCTGCGGACCAAAATGTATTCTCCTCTATGCTAATGAGGGTGAAGTTCAGGGTCCGCCTTTCCATGACTTGGCGTGTTTGACAGTCAGCAGAAAGGTGGCGACGGCGATCTCTGCACAGTCCGACAGGGACCCTGTAAATAACTCGCCCCCTACCCCGCCCTCGTGTGCATTATAACACACAAACTCAGACAGCGCATGCTGAAGCCTTCCACCCTCATAATACCATACAGTGAATATGCCCAATGACCACTAATGTATTTAAATCCACTGCAATTATGGCCAGGACTGCAGTAATAATAGGCAGATGTAATTCACAAAACTCTGATTATTTTTAGGTGAACCTTGAATGCCTTTAATGGTTCAAAATTAAATTCAAATCCAATCTGAAGCAAAAATATGATATTATAGGCAGTAATTTTCTTCTTCGTATGTCTCACTAAAACGTAACAGCTGCCCAACGTGATGAAAGACATCATTCTGAAACAACACGGCCAAGTGGGCTCTGAATCTGCACCGTAAACTCTGTTTCATTTTCACGCTTTCGCTTCAAAAAGCAATGTATGCAATCAGTTTCAAATTTCTGAGGAATTCCATTTATTTTATAATCTCAAGATTACTTTTTATTAAAGAGAACCTAAAAACCTGCAGGTAAAATTGTGTTACACAACAATGACTTTAAGACTGTTTAAGAAGGGTGTTACCTGAGGTGCACCTGAGGTCACCATTCTCTTGGCTGTAGTTAGAGAGAGCCAAGGACCCGTCCAACTGCCAATCAAAACAAAAAAAGTTATGATTTCATCAGAGTGGCCTGTCTAAAAGCAGAGAACCTTGTTAAAGAAAGAAATGAAATCATGTTGAGTGCGCCAGTCCAAGAGTACGTTTCAGGCCAGTCGAAACTGGGCTCGCCCTGAGGCACCCTCCTCTCACACCTCCCTCTTGGCACAGTTCACCTCCACTGGCTGGTACCCTGTAATTTCATACCCTCGCTTTCCCAGGTGGGCCGAGATCTCCGTCCACAAACAGTCTCACTAGTGTCCAGCCCCAGTTGCAGTAGGACAAGAATACTAAGGTAATATTGGCTTCATGATTCGTAAGAAGGAATCTTCCTTCTTGTTCAAAGGGAGGTATACTGAGTTTATACAAACGGGTAATGCAGGAAGGCCTGGCCCAGCAAGCTCTGGGGGCAAATACACTGCCAGGGCCAGACTGATGCACCTGAGTATTACAATTACAATTACAATTACAATTCAATTCAATTAAAATCAGTTCGATTCAGTTCAATTATATTGCTTAGCAGACGCTATTCTCCAAAGGGATTTACACAGCATATTTTTTATTGTTTTATTTTAACTTTTAGTATTTTCAGTATTAAGGGAGTATTGTTTCTTTCACTTAATGAGAACACACCCAGGTGTTTCCAATAAGAGTAAAGAGAGCTGGGAGGATTGGGGGGTTGGGTTTTTTTTGGACTGAAGAGTCCGTTTTTATTTGTTGGATTGTTCACAGTGTTTTGTGTACTCTTTTAAGATTTTTAGAGTGAAAAGCATGTTTAATTGAAAACGTCCCAGAGGGTGTTTTTCATTAGTCTTTTGCTTTGCATAAATCTGGTGTAAAAAGGAAAGATAAAGTCCCTGTGTCCAATCACTCCTGGGTGTGCGCGCCACAAAGGATTATGCAGACAAGGAGAGAAAAGGTTCTGCATTATCGGAAAGCGAGGTGCCGATATCCTGTCCAAAACGCCCATGGAGGAAGCGCCCAATCAATCACGACGGGGAGCTGCTAATCAGAATCATGTCAAAATCAATACCTGGCACAGCTCATAGACTTTCGAGATGCGCTTGTGTGAACGCCTACGCTAAACCCAGCCAGCACAAAACAACTAACAAACCAACAGACACCAGGCAAAGTGGTGGAAGCCGGGGGGGGGGGGGGGGGCTGGTGACCGGGTCCTGACCCGACGGTCGCCGCCCGCCACACCGTGGTCCAACGGCCACAGGGTC
>JAOYSI010038593.1:0-64158 GCA_025775065.1 Hiodon alosoides
CCCCAAACTGTATACTCTCCCTACCTCAGCTGCACCTTGATATCCTGTCCAAGAAAATCACAAACAGGAGTGGAGACAAGACCCACCCTTGGCGGAGTCCAACACCCACCTTGAATTTTCCGACTTAACACCAAGAATACGGACGCAGCTCTCACTCTGGGAGTAAAAGAACCGGATGGTAAAGCATAAGCGGCACCGGCACCCCATACTCCCACAAGACACCACGGGGAACACAGTCGTGTGCCTACTCCAAGTCCACAAAACACATGTAGACTGGATTAGCAAATTCCCATGCCCCCTCAAATATCTGTGAGAGAGCAAAGAGCAGGTCCGATGTTCCACGACCCAGATGGAATCCACATTGTTCCTCCTCAATCTGAGGTTCAATTTATGGACAAAGTCTCCTCTCCAGCACCCTGATATAGGCTTTACCAGGGAGGCTGAGGACTGTGATCCCTCTATAATTGGAACACACTCTCTGGTCCCCTATCTTAAAGATCACTGAGGACCACCACCCCAGTTTGCCAATCCAGAGGAAGGCTGAAGTTATAGTGGTATATTGGTAACACAGTGACGTCTGTAAGTAAACATTGCAAGATTAAAAATTCTACCTATGTGGGCATCTTAAAACAAGCCAAATACAACGTAGACATTTTTATGACTCTCTGATGTTTATTTTGTCAGTCCTTATCGGCTTTAATTTGAATTGGACACATTTTATTTATTGTGTGTTGTGCACAGAAAGCGCTTGTCAACAAAGCCCATCTTTAAATTGTAATCCACCAGACATTTTGGCTTCTCCTAACTCTGACCAGATGTGCGGCCTATCTTTCCAGGTTTTTAAAGAGGTGGGGAAGAGGACATGACCCCCCCCCCCCCATGTACAATGTAGAATTCTAATTCCATTCTTTGTGTTATAAATGACTAATCCCCTCAGTCTAATTAATGACACTTGAAAGAACGATACTACTTAGATAACTTAAAACATGGAATTCTCACATAGATCTGAAGTGCAGGTTAAAAAGACTTTTTAAAAATTATTTTGTATTGTACATATTACTGGCAGTTTGAATCAATCCAAATTCATACTAACAGGAAATTCAAGACCAGAATTAAAAAGTGTATTAAGCCCTTTTTTAATTGCCATGTTTAAATATGCAAAGCTATGAAATAAACAACTGTTTCCCCTTCATACTGTATTGGGCTTGGTCAACAATGAGTAATCTATGGTGTCTAACAGTCAACATGATCTAAAAGTAACCCTGATCCTCTCTGCCTGCTGACTGCAGGTTTACCATTTAAAGGATGGTTTAGAAACCAGAAGCCATTAGATTGTGCAGCTGCCTCCACAGAAATGTTACACTGAAAGGTACTAAAGAGCATCGATGTAAAAATCACATTTAAATGTTTAACAAATCTTATTTGAAGATAATTTTAAGCTTAGCTTCTGGGCTCATGCTACAGTTAGCAAAATCAAGACCTGACCTGTGTGAATATTGTAATTCTATAAAAGTTCTCTTTTGTGTTTCATCGTTACCTTTACCTATGGCAACACACTTAACTTAACCAGAGGGTAAGTATAGTTCCCCAGTACAGAGTATTGACTAAAGAGAAGACGGTCACAATGTAAGGTTACAAACAGCCAGCCACACAAAAAATTATTATTATTTTTTTTTATAAAACTCAAACACAGCACAATGGAGGAAATCCTTACCAAATATAGTCCTTGTCTCCCATTTCCGCCTTCTCGATGATGAGCTGAGTGTCAAACAGCACGAAGCCACACATGATAGCCAGTCCAACGTACATATGAGCCTGTGAATGACCAGAGGAGATACGTCTACCACAGCCCACTGACACAATGGAACAAACAGCAGGTGTCAACAAAATGGAAAAAGAAACTGCCGTTTCCTACCTTAAAAAGCATTACCGAACCCAGGAACATGTTGGCGAAAGAAACCAGAAGCAGGATGGACAACCCTGACATCAGTGTGCCTGACGGGGGAAAAAAAAAATGTATATTTGATGCATATACAAATGTAAGATTGTGTAAACACAATATATGTGCACTTGCATGGCACTGATTACTGTAAGATGAGCAGGGGTAATTAACACCAGTGTCACACACACAAAAGATGGTTTGTTGCCCAAGCCATTAAAATCCAGTTAAGCACATTCCATGGCCGGCCATGAACCATCCAGCATCTGCATGGACGAACGGTCAAAGGGTCACAAGACTGTTTTGATCAAATAAATGTGGCAAGAGAAATTGGTGGATGATTCAAAGCTGCAGGGAAAGTTAAAGATTAATTAGCGCTTCTCTACGTGATAATGAATTGGAATCCATCATCCATTCACTGTATTAACCCCTCGCAAACCCTGTTAATTTGCTCCGATGGCCTTCAAGGTGTAAATCCACCAACGACCTACTTAACAGCGCGAAATACAACCAAGTACTTTGCCCGCTGCTCGAATTAACACTTCGAGTGGAAAAAAGTTTTCCCATTGACAATCTGAACTGCAATGACTTCAATTTGTTCACAACTAGATTAGGAGGTCAAGCAAACTCCAATCAGTTGAATTTACTGTAGTACAGACCCCCTGGCAAAATCTGAGCACTGACGTGAAGTCATCTTATTTTGAAGACAACGGTTCTTCGGACTTACAGATCAAAGATTCCCCAAGAATACTACAGATACAATTCATCCACTCCTACAAAGCAATGGACAAGCTGCTTTCCAATACTTAAGCAACAGGAGGAATAATAATTGCTCATTTTCTCACCATGACTATCAATTCTTACCGTCAATTAATCATTTGTTTTCATTAATGCATGTTTGTTTAATCATTTCATCATTGTCATAAATTTTTGTTTATTAAATGTAATTTTGGAAGTAAGTACATCTTGAAATTGAGACAATTCAGAAAAGAGGAACTCTAATATGGTAATACTGATATAAAACCTATATCCAAAAAATTGAACAAGTTAGAACATCTATTATTGTATGCGTTTCAAAAGAGCATTTCTGCAGCATAAACACCCTTATCAAAGTATCGTACATCCTAATGAATACCCTTTAAAGAAGTGTGCTGTGTTAATGCTTGGTGTGTGAGGGAGGGCCAAGCATTTACCTCCCAGGAAGAGGTAGCTCCTGCGTTGGGCGTAGAGGGCACTCAGAGTGAAGCACACAAAAATGACAGCAGTAGCCAGGAAAGCCGTCACAATGATGCTGGAAGGCATGGACAGATTTAAAGTTTGGTACAAAATCCCCCCCCCTCCTCCACATTCAAAAGAAAGTACATATTAAAATTCTTAGAAAATGCACAAAAATGCTTTAAACTGAATGCACCTCACCTGGGATTAATGGCAATGACAAAGTCCATGGCAGGTCCTAAACCAACACCTGATGGACAGAGGAACACCCCAAGCACATTTATTTCTTATTGCTGTACCACTTTATCACTTAATAGGAAGGTGGCCTCATTGTTACATTGGATTTTTTGGTGCTTTCTAACTGTACAAAATGGTCGTACCTAATCATGATATACAAATGTTATGTAAATAGTCAACACATCTTCTGAATAAAATTCCTGAGAAAAAAAGCCTGAGACAAATAGAACCTTGAAGACGCAAAAAGTCTCCTGGTCACTCTCGTGGATCACTGCACTACAATATCCTTAACCATTACAATATTAAAGAATTTATTTATTTTTTAAATCTTAATTTACAGCAGTGATAAATGCACTTTACATACCTGTGAAAAATGCAAATCCTGCAAGAATGGCCAGCCTCTTCTTCTCAGTCTGTGAGCTGTGAGGCAACATGGCCAACCAAGCCATCATTCCCAAGGAACCGAGCATGGAAAGCAACCCCCCCTGGGAAATAAACAAACAAGGCAATGCGATTTACAGTACACACACGTGTACCTGGTTGCACACACAGAAAAAAGACCCAGCACAACAGTGGAAGAGCTTTTACAGAAAGGAGTGTATGGTCCGCTCTCGTTCATTATAGTAAAATGATACAAGCTGGATTCTAACCTGCATAATCCAGCTCATAGGGCTCAGTCTGCACTTGAGCGAGCACCTTTACCAACTGAGCCTTTTGGGAGGGACATATAGGTAATTCTTAGTTCCATCTTCATTTTTCGAAGTGTTGAAACTTTGCTGTTGTTTTCACAAGCCAAAAGTCAAAACCAAATATCTGCTCAGTTTTCGAGTGTACGTACAAATACAGAAACTGAACTCTTACTAGACTGTGATAATCCTCAGACCAGGAAATCTAAATCCTGGGATCAGTTCAAGTTTGTTGCAATGGGACATAAATTAGTCCAAAACCCAGTTTCCTACTTACCAACCAAACCATAAAACCAGTCAATTTGAAAGGCTGAATTAATTCACTAAAGCTAGAAATAATCTTTGGGGAGACATGCTGCGTCTGAATTGCTAAAACTGAATACATACTTGAAAAAGTCGTGTGACAATGTGGACATAAGAACCAGCTGCAGCCACAAACATGCACACAGCCAGACTTGAGTAGACATTTTTCAAGTGCTGTCGGGTGGAATGGGATCTGGAGAGAGAAAGACACAGGCAGCAACACTTGTGAAAATAAAACCAAAATCAGCGAATGCCTCATATCTATTAAGAAGCATTTGCATAGAATTTCCCCAGCAAGGACAAATGGAATCAGTTCAAGCACCCTGACACAGGGTTCCAAAAAAGGCAGGTTCTGACTAACTCTGAAATAATATGAATTAGGTCATTCAAACAGTGCAATTTCACCAATGACCATGACATTATGTTTTCTTCTTAAATAACCTATTAAATACTTAAAGAACAATTAATAATAATCTCAAATGAATAATGAAAATATTTGAAGTTTTCTGCAACAGAAAATAAAACAATTAAGTAAACTGAAATACTTACATTTGGGAAAATTTGAACAGAGCATCAAAGTTGATGTTGCGGTCAAACACGTTCATCTTCAACAAGCTTCCAGCGGCTCAAATATAGTTTACCTATTTAATCAACACAAAACAGTGCACTCACTCAAGTTTCTTCGAGCTGATCATTTCAATGTTCCACTAAAGTACTAAACATGCTTTTAAAAATGATTGAGGTCAAAGGAGTGCCTCGGCAGTTAAGGCAATCCATTAGATTTTTAAACCAAACTTGGCACTCTGTCCTAGTTTATGATTGACTTGTATGGTAAACAATGAACATTGGGGGGGCAATCTATGTAACTCACCTGAAAGGGGGGGACTTTACCTCTGTATTTTTATACGCCATTTAAGCAATAGCAACAAAATAGAGAGCTCTAAAGATACCGAACGACTCAATCTAATCTTTAACTAATCTTTCACGTCACAACAGAAGCTTTAGGAGTGCAAGAGAAAGATCTGCTGTTAGGCGTGCAACATGTGGTTACATATACTTCCTTGTACTACGATAAATGCGATTTAAAATAAACTCCTTGTTCTAAACCAAAGCCACATATTCTCAAGTTTGTCTAACATAATGTACCTCCTTGTTTTAATTTTTTAAAACACAATGAAATGCTACTTCGCAATGCAATACATATGATTTTACAAGTTACTTTATAGCTGTATATCTGTAACTATTCCCTTGACTTCAGCATGCAATTTACATTGACCTCAAACAAGTCTCTAGATAGTCCATAGTTAGTGATGAAACGTAGTTGTTTAACAGTTGTACTGTGTTGCATCAGTCAACGCACTAAAACGGGTTGACTTCAAATTCAACACAGTATTCTCTCGCAGCGAATAAATCGCCTGTTTTGTCATAAAATACAAGCAAGATGGAAACAAAAAGCACAGGGAGCGTCGCCAGGATAGTGACAGCGAGTGGGTCGAACTCAGACCAAGAAAGAAACTAGGCCCGCACTAAAATAGATAGCTTAAAACCATGGGAATAAAGTCGGATGCAAATAACGTCACGGCTAAATAATACATTTCCACTATTTAAAATGTTTGTTTTAAATTGGTTAATATAGAAAGCTAATCAACTTTAAAATATAAGCTTGCGTAATGGTTAACACGACGTAGATACACAATAATGGTTAACTGGTGGTTCGGTGGCCAAATACCAGCAAATATTGTTTTATTGGCTACACACAAACAAACAGCTTCCGCGATTTCTCGTATATTTCAGTATCTCAAGCAATGTTTACAGGTAGCTGGGGTTAGCTCAATCGCCCGCTTTTCTCACTGGGTTAGTTCGGCTAATATCCGTTTACAGTTATCGCTTCCAGCAGCTGACCGGGACATATTGATTCGTAATGTTAAAAACGAAATACAAAACGGTAGTCATGTTTGTTTTTTCTTAAACTTAACATTCATAAATGTTGAAACAATTTGAAACAGACTTACCGTGTATGTCAATTGTTATTAATTAAATACGACCCAGTCTTGTTTGCTTCGCTTTCGTCTTTAACTGCCTTCCTCCTCCGACAAACAACGTTTGGCCGCTAAGCTCTGCGTAGTGACATCACGATGATAATCATAAAACCCCGGAACCACAGCACAATTGTTGCGTGTATTGCATGTGAATTGCATGGGCAGCGGATGAATACAATTCCAATTTTACACAAAAGTTCGTGAACCGACTATGCCAATTGCCTCCGCTACTGCTGAATTAGTCTGCGTTTCGAGCGCGATTTAACAACATCTTGCTCTATGTCATAAACAACCTCTTAGCGACGACCTCGAGCTATGAAATTGTTGAAACAAGGGCTGTAACATTGGATTAATTCGATTTAGATGCCGATTAAATTCTGATTTAAAAACCCGATTTTATGTAAGGTCGAATCCAGCTTAAGAAACTTTTTGCCTATCAGCCGAATCGTATATTTATTGATTATGAACATTTATCTTTATTATAGATTATCTTCCACTTTTAATAACCTTGCCGGTGTCACAAATATAATATATTAGAAATTAAATATAAGTATTCATTATAATTATGAATTCATTATATAGCCCATTAATTAAAAACGTATATTTTCTTTGTAACCGCGTGTTTTCGTATTATTATTTACCATGTTATTTACCTCACAAACGAAATTCATTTCATTGTCTTTGCGATTTGCAACTATACCGAAAAAAAAGACAGTACAATTGAATATGTGGAAGAGTGATTCATTTAGTGGCTATGCATTATGTTGTTTCAAAAGAAAAATATTTTAACAATTTAAAATATTGTTTTAAAGTAACGAAAATTCAACACAGGTATCAACTAAAATTCATTATGAAATCTTCTCTTAAAACAGCCCTTTGGATTTCTTGATGTTCAACTGTTTCCACTGGGGCAGCCTGGCGAATTGGTCTTTCGAGATTCCAAACACAGCCCCGAAGTCTGAGTCTGATAGGTGTTTCTGAGAGAGGGGTTGGGGGGGTTGAATTAAACATTTTTAAAATGCTCATACATATAAATACACACACATTTAGTTTTTACTAATTAAAAAGATTAATTTAAACATTCCTAGAAACAACATAAATAATTGGATTATTTGATAAATCAAATTTTTACAATTTTTCCACTCTCCAGCCTTCATTCGGCTTTTTCTTTTTTTCAGAGTGAAATACCTTATTGGTACACATGGATTACAAAAGGATTTTCCATACAGTATATATTCTCTGAGAAAATCTTCACCATTTGAAGTTGTGAAGAACAGGATTGCCCTACCTCCTTGTTTGCAGGATCCACCCCCTTGGGCAGCTCATTTGTCAATTTATTAATTAGTTTCTCTGGGGGAAAGTTCTCGTACTCAGGGCACACTGTATCAGTGCTATTTTGTTCCTGAACAATAAATAATAAATTCAACATCAACCAGCATGTACACATTAAATGTCAATTCCTGAATTTAATCTTACGGTTCTTATCATATTACCCTTTTTTACAACACGGTCACAGGAAATATTTTTATAATTTTGTTTGAAATTGAAAACGAAACATGCCCTCACAGCGGTTATTCTGACAATAGTTGCAGTATCCCCCAGCTCTTTCTTCAGCTGTTCATAGGTCTTTCCTTCCTACAAGAGACACATTGCTTGAGTAATGGACATATACAAGTTATGTCAAATAGAGGACTTCTACATAGAGAAACAGAATAATGAAGGGACAAAATGAAAACACGAAGGTAAGTAACAAAGCAGAATAAGAAAGAAGTGTCCCTCACGCTCCACTTTGAAGGGTCCCAGGCGGTGAACCAGCCTGTGAATGTGGGAGGCTCAAACCCTTGCTTTACAAGGAGAATGGGTGTGTCAGGGTTTCTGGAACCAGGATGGGTACGCAGGTACTCCTGGCTGGTCACCACAGCTTGCCGACGTTCTTCCTCATTGGCGTCTTTGCCGATCCACAGAAACACCTGAACGGTTACCAGATTACATTATACAGGTAATTTTTTTAGAAATATCTGAAACAAATCAAAAGCAACCAACATTTAACAACACATACAAGTATTAATTGTAAAAATGTCACCGCCCTTAAGGGGACAGATTGATGGTGAGAAGATTCGGAGGACAGTACCTGATCCCATGTGTCCAAGAGCATGACATCATCCTCGCTAAGGTCATCCTGGTTGAACTGGTTCACCTCAGTAGCAATAAAGCAACCAGTTTTATTGGAACACTCAAAGAGTCGTGGGTGATAATCCATAACTTCTTGTTGTAATCTTAGACAGAAATACACACACAAACAACAAGAAGGAATGGTTATGTCATGTGCTGAAAATATCATTCAGTAATGCATTCTTTTCTGAGTATTTTTATTGCAACATTAAACATAATTTTGGAACAGATATGAATGCAAATCTTAGGCTTGACACTTGCCAATAAATAACTTTTAAAAAAATCTTCCCGAGCTTGGTCCCCACCTTGTAGTGAAAACACTCTAAAACAATACTGTACATTATATTTTTGAAACTGAGTGTGAATCTGTGTTAGCTGGTGTATTGTGATGTTGGTTGGGTACCTTCTGTCACTGGCATAAGGTGCCTTTCCACCCAGTAGGTTCCAGAATTCAATTGGCTCCATACCCTCGGCTACAGTCTCTTCAAAGCCCTTACCAATAACAGTACTGACCTCCTTAGCCATGGTTCGCTCATCACCACTGGAGCCCTGGCATGTCAAACACAGGTTAATTTCACATCATGTCTGTCTCTCTCACTCTCTTTTGATATGTGTGCCTTTATTTCATGCTCTTTCCATTCACCTTTCCACACCACAAGTACCTCCCAGTCTGGCTCATAAGCAGAAAGATATCGTTGGAGTTCAGTGATGCGGCCTGGGCTTGAACCTCCACAGCTTTAGTGTTGGACGGTTCAGAACCACAGATCTGGAACAAACGGACGGGTGGTTCTGGCTCTGAAGCACCCTTCCTGGAGGTCCCACCCTGAAGGTCAAGGGGAGAGGAGAATGGTAGATGATTTTTTTCTTGCCGGAGTCTGATCCGTAATAACATCACCCACCGAAGGTGTCAAAAATGAGACGCTAATTGGTACCTGATTAACAGAACATTAGTATTTCATGCCTGCGAGCAAAATTCCACAGGAATTAACTATATGTTCTTGGTGGGAAGATTCCTTGTTTAGAAGTGATTATTTTGGTATAGTAGGTGATGACCATGACATAATTCTCACCTGAAAGATGACCATTTTACCCTTGAAGATGGACATAAAGTGACGAGGCTCTTTGCCCATTGTGACTCGCGCTTGCATTGGCGCTCCACCATACTTCTGATCCAGACTGACTGCCTGGAATGCTGAAGCAGCCAACTCATCATGAGAGGCATGGCGGCCCTAAACAGGTTTAACTTCATAGTTTAAACTCAAGACCCCAGCGGTGTTCCTCAGTAGGATCAACAAGTTTCACCTTTGGTTGCTAATCTCTCTGTAGATGATAGCGGTTAACTTACCTGCCAGATGTAGATGATATAGTTCTTCTTTTGGTTAACTTCATAGGTGTAAAGAATAAGGTAACAGTCTCCCCCATAAAAGTAGCCGTGCCACTGTTGCTCAACAGGAGATAACTCCAGGTTTTCAATCCGCCAGACCTGAGAATGGCATGCCCAATAAACTATATCAGTGTCCTGGGTTAGCCAGCCTTATCTGAAATTATATGCTGGTCTGAATTTTAAAGACTGGGGGGCATTTTCATCTCTCACCTCCACCTGACCAGTGCCATCATCTACCATGCGCTCCTGAGCTGCCACCTTGGGCATTGTGTGCATCAGTGAGGCATCAAACTTCACCTGAGCGACTTGTGCTGTGGATGCATGACAGGGCATCAGAATCGTCATACCTACCATATAGCATTTTCAGTGCCCAGGACCACTACAGAAAGGGATATCCAAAACACAATGACATGTCTCTGAGTGTTACTGTCGATAGAACATAGTTATTTTTTGTCCTTATGTGGCTGAGTCATTTCTCAGGGTCAAATGCTAATGATGCTAATGATGACCTGGTCACTGGGAAAGACTTGATGAGACTCCCTCCATGTGGTCCTGTGGAAACAGAGGGTGAACTCCTCCGCCAGGCTTTTGCATGCCTTCTTACCCACTTTGCCCACAGTGTTAGTCCTGCCCATGCCCACGGTCTGATCGTAAACTCTCCAGCTTGGAAACAACTGTTTGAAGAGTGCTGACTCAGCGCCGTCGTTCACGGTCTCGACATTGGTGGTGATAGGATACTTCTTCAACGCAATGAATTCCTGCACAATGGAAGAAGCCATTATTATTATTATTATTATTATTATTATTATTATTATTATTAATATTATTATTATTATTATTACATACGTATTAGAACCCTTGGAATAACACAAAGAAACATATCTGATTTGGGCATCCAGTTTTTATCACCATATCTCAAATGGGGAGTAAGTAATGGAAATATTTATAAGACTACTGCATTTGGACATTTTTATTATGCGTACATCTTGATTGTGCTTCCCTTGTGGCTCAATCTTTCAACACAATTAATGTATATGATTACATTTGGAATCACTACTCAATGAACCCTCATTGTTTAAAGCTTTTGGGCTGTGATGCTCAAGTAAGCATTAATTAGATTTAGAAAGCTAACAAATTCTGACAAAACAAAAATACAAAAACATTGAAACAGATACAGAAGATTAAATTTACGTAGCAAAGCCATCAGTTAAATTAAACTAACCCTTCACTTTTCAAGTGATTGAATCTATAATGGTTCGATAAACCTCTCCAGTTTCCATTTTAATCCTTATCACCAGGGAAAAAAGGTATCTCCAACATTTGGTTCTAATGTTCTTTTGAAAATATCACTTAAAAAAATGTTCACTACACATTTTTACTGAAATTATTATTAACTGAGAAAAAATAAAATACATTAAACACGAATTGTGAGCATAAGAACATAAAAATGAGTATTAAATCCTAAAATTGGTGTAACTGGTGTAAAAATGTAGCCAAGAAGGTTGTAAGAATAGAGAACTATGTGTAAGCATAAATGTAGAAGTTTGTCAACATCCTTTTCGTACTGGGAGTAGTCTTACACACCAGTGCTCTGGACATGGCAGTCTGTTTCTCAGCTTTGCTGGCTTTCTTCCCTTTCCAAACAAAGATTTTCAGCCCGCCTTGATCGATGAAATAGCAGTCCTGTGACATAAAGGTCAGAGAAGGTTCAAATTGTACTTTTAACGGAAGTCATGGATCATAGTCCCTTTACATAATTCATAACCATATTGCATAACTATTAATTATTTTCTTTATTATTCTGGTACTTTTTTGTTACCAAAAGTACATATTTTATGTCATGACAATTTTCTTTCTTAGAGATGAGAGATTTTTTGAAGGGAGGCAGAAACTAACATCATGATTCAGCAAGTCCTGGACCAGTGGACGTGTGGCAACCTCTGTGACTTTCATTTTACCCTCCTCTTCAAACACACTGTTGAAAAAGAGAGAGACACTCTCACCACAGCGCTTCAATAATCTAAGAAATTATTGGTCAGAAGGTTGTTTTAATGGCTGATGCCTAAAACCAGAATACGTCACACAACAATCCAATATTTAGACAAACAATCTGAAACAGATGCTGAAACCAGATGCTGTTATCCTGACCAAATTACATGTAATTCCAGCTGCTTACTGGTACAGTGTGAGCTGGGCCTTCTGCTCCTGATCTGCTGTGTCATCAGGCGTTCCTTTGGGCAGGCTGGCTGTACGTTCCCCAAGGATGCTGGTCAGGACGTCCATGAGGTTTGCAGAGTCTCCCTCTGCATCACCTTCAATGATTCCAATCTCTGCCCGACCCCCCCGCTCTCTGTCTCGAATGTCATTTGCCAGCAACATACCCTGAGAAGCACAGATAGACCTCTTTCTTGGTGAAATCGCATCCCTCCCTGTTGGAATGATGTACTTCCAACAGAGAATGCAAGGTTTATCAGACGTAAGGGTTGAAACTGCAAGTGAACACTGTGAGGATACACTGCATACCTTCAGACGCTCTTGTCTGTTGCTGTCAGGTCCATTCCACTGTATAATAGTCTTCCCAGAGTCCAGCAGAAAGACATCACCCAGGTTGAAACTTTTCCAGCTCATCTCCACCTGCATGTTTGATCAACTAGACAGTAAGTATATTTCCATTGCAGATGATTCTTCTGTCTAAAATAAATTCACTTTCAATTGTACGAACGTTGATTACCCAGGTGGGAACGCTGAGTTCCTGTCATTTGTTTGAAATTACTTTTTCAATGTGCGGTTTTTCTCTTACCTCAATGGCTTTTACTCTCTTCTTTCCCTTCACGTGCAGGAGCCGTTTGATGTCATAACTATTGGTCTCCACATGTTTCATTCCCGACGCGACCCCACCCTTCTTGTAACTGCAGGAGTACCAAAAACAGCTTGTACATTCAAGTTCCGGTACAGTAAATTCTCAGCCCTGCATATCATATTGAACTTTTCAGGCCATTGGTCCTAGTCATAATATTATGATAAAAGTCTAAAGTATAGAGCTAATAATCCCTGGGGACTCACATGACGCCACGCTTGAAGTATCCATGGAAAGTATCTGATTCATGGTGTTGAACCTCCCGGTGCTGCACGGGCCAGCCACCGAGGTGTTCATCCAGTTGAATTGCGTAAACAGCAGCCGCACCCTGCTCATCTTGGCTAGACTGAGACCCAATCCAGTAGTGGATGTCATAGGACATGGAGCTCCCCCTTTTTTCAGTCTAGGGAGAGTCACAACACATTGACCCACCAACAAACAAAGGAAATGCTCCGAAAGACACAGACAAATGAATAGACAGAGAAATGAAGGGTTGATGCCGACTCAGGAACACGGGACGGTTCAAAACTCACGGAGAGTAATATGTAGCAGTCTCCTTCGTAGAAGTTCCCATGGGACTTGTCAGGAATTTCAACCAGCTCCATTTTCTATGACAGATGGTAGAGTAAAAAGATATTTCTGAGTTCTCTCATTCTCGCACTTCCCTCATACTGCTCATCCCTCATACTGCTCTTTACCACATTACCTCAATCCGCCAGATTATGATCCCTGGGCTGTGGGTAACGGCACGAAATGTGTACTCCATGCTGTCTCTCAACCTCTTTTCCGCCTCTTTTTTTATTCTGAAAACGTATTACATTTCCATCAGCGCAAGAGAGACTTTTGAGTCTAAGAGTTAATTTAATAGCTGGTATCAAGAACTATTTATAACAAATCGTTTACATTTAAATATTAAGTTAACACAGCAAGTTCCTTACATTATCTGGCATGCAATCATGCATTTAATCCCTCCGACATTTAGCTATCTGCAGTTCATACACATAATGCGACCATGCAATGAAAACATAATGCCAAGTTAATAGAAATTATGTAATTAATTCAGGTATTAATGACAAAAAAATGTACCGCACAATACACACACACCACATGCACCAGGGTTCCCTAATTTCAATCACATAAATACATATACCTAGCAATACCTTGATCTTTAACTGTAGATGTAGAAGAGTAAGGCCTCGACCTGTTGTCCACACCCTAGAATTATTGAGGTAGCTGGGTCTCCGTGTAGCTTATGTCTGACGTTACTATACTGAAAGGGAATGATGCTCGATGATCAAGGCTTAAAAATCTGCTGCCTGTGAAATTTTCCTGAATTTGCATGTTCCATGCTTGTCCTATCTCCAGATCCAATCGGTGATTAGAAGAGGAAGAGATGCACAACCTTCCAGGCAAATGAGTAGCCGGGAAACACTAGATGGTATTAAAAAGATTGTGCGTGAGAAGGAAGCTGGAGGGAGTGGCCTAGCAATAGATTATAGCCCCCTGACAGCAAATGGACAGTATTAGATTTCAAGCAGGCTGCAATGATATTGATTTTTGTTGTTGCTTAAAATTTTATAGAACAGGGACTATGGGAATTGCACTCAGTCATTCCGTAAGCCAGTCAGTCATAGTGGAGGGTCATATGCTGAGTAATTAAGATGGAGAATTTTACCACAGGTCCCGAACCAGGAGTTTGTCTAAATGTAGAACTCATATATAGCCCATTCAGTGATGATTCGACCATATTTCTAATTTTCAAAAAATTAAAATTTTCTGTATAAATGGTATAGTTTTTTCGTGCACATTTTCTAACATTATGCAGTAGTAGTAGTACTGGTAGTACTTTATCTATCCCCAATAGGGGAAACTGCGATACTACAGCAGAAATTACCAAAATTACACAAAAAACCATATGATAAATAAATCACGTAACAACATGTAATACATGCATACAGGACACAGTGGACAGTGGAAGTGCAAATGTACAGTGCAAAAAAGCAGAGTGCAGAGCAGGTAAATGATTCCTGGCTAGTAGAGACCAGTGTTCTGGCTCACAGTGCAGCATTGTGAAGTCTGATGGCTGACGGCAGGAAGGACTTCCGATAGCGCTCCTTCTCACACCGTAGAGTGATCAGTCTAGCGCTAAAGGAGCTCCTCATTTCCTCCACCATCGAGGGGGATGGGAGGCATTGTCCATAATGGCCCGCAGTTTGGGCAGTGCCCTTGCCCCTGCTAAAGTCAAGCAATGTACAGTGAAACAAAGAAGAGGTCATTTGTGAAAGATAAAAAGGACTTTAAGAGTGAGGAACAGGAAGAAGTTAGAGGACGCCTATTTTGTTTTCATACCATTGTTTCTTATTCATAATTAAAGTTAATATAATGGCAAATAAACAAATGTGTAGCAATCTTACCTTAAATAGGAACTACTGGCCACTTTTGTGGTATCTTCGAGCATTTTTAAATTCGGATTAACATGCAAAAAGGTAGCTTTGATCTGTTCTATTCATTAGAGGGGAAAAAAATCATAAGGAAACCGAAGATATGGAACCCATACAGTTGGTTATAATGAGATGGTAAAGTGAGATTAAACACCCGAACAAGCAGTCTTTCTTTCTGTTAACATCTCTGTGGGGCGTAATTGTTTTTCATGACCAAAGAAAAATTACCCTAGATACATAAATAGTGACTAAACCTCATCTCTGACTCCGTACCAGTATTATTACTGTCAGAGGTGTTCCTATTGTAGGTAGAGTTGCCATGGCTCTGTTTGTAAACTTCTTAATTTTCACCAATGCGCATGAGTCACAACCCTGTGAAAAGGGGAATTTGAATATTATTTGGGAAATGTATGCTCTGTGCAAATCTTTTCTGTTTGGCATGCACAATGACTTGTAGAGATGCTATTCTTTGTTACAGTTGAGGAGGGCTACCCACTGGTGCAGGCTGTCGTTCAATGTCAAAGCTGATGCAGCGAAATTTGGCTCTACCAAATGTTAATGTGTGGAGGTTGAATACTTATGAAAGCAACATATTTCCGTTTTTTCTAGTATTATTTTAAAATCTTTTTGGGTGAGTATGTACCAGCTTTGCACAGTGCCAGTTTTGGTTTTGGCACATTCTTATTTGCAGATTTGCTCCATATAATATAATTTTCAAATAGTGCTATAGACTCTCAATGGGTTTGAGATCAGGTTGTTCTCATATTGTTTTTGAGCCACTCCAATGCTGCTTTGGCCTTGTGCTTAGTATCATTGTCCTGCTGAAAGGTGAATTTTTACCAAAACTTCAGTTTTTTAGCAGACTGAAGCAGATTCTCTGGCAGTATTTCCATGTATTTTGCTCAATCCATTTTTCCATTAATTCTAACAAGATGCCCACTCCCCTTAGGAGCATCCCCACAGCATGATGCTGCCACCACCAATTTTGGGGCAATGGTAGCATTTAGCTTGAGCGAAAAGCTCCATCGTGGTCTCATCTGACCACGACTGTTTCACACATCGCAGCTCGGTTACTGTCATGTTTTCTTTCAAACTCCAGACGTGCTTTCAGATTACCATCATTTTGATCTTTTTGAGTAACAGCTTTCTTGCCACCCTCCCTTACAGGCCAGTGTAACGCAAAGCGTGTGATATGGTTGACTAGTATACCATTAATCCTCTCCCAGCCAATGAACTGTGTAGCTCCTTCAAAGTGATTGTTGGTCTCCCTCGCAAGCCTCCCTGATTTTTTTCTTGGCAGTGCAATGCAGGTTCCACTTCCTGATTATTGATCCAACAGAGCTCACTGGGATATCACAACTCAGATATAATTTGGACCCTTTTCCTTAACATTTCTATCAATGTTTTTTTACATGGCCCATGGTAAAGGCATGGAAAACTCAACATGTGACTGAACAGTAACCCTTAACTCTTCCCCATTCATTTGTGGAATAATAACAATGCTATCATAGCTTGACACATCTTTAAAGGGTAACGAAGGTTTGATCATTTTTACTTTTCATTTATTTGGGAATTCTATCTGGTTTTAGCGTTGAAATAAGTATGAAAAAACAGCTTTTAAATAGGTTAACACTTATATTTCAACCCACAACTCTATTATCAACAACTACAATGGTTGAGATTTTCAAAAATCCACAAATATGATCAGTTTCCTTTTGCAGGTTATTTTTTTGAGACTGAATTGACCAGTCTGAAGAACAAACTGGAACAAATCACCATTACAGAAGTCATGGCAATACTCCATGCCAGGTAGTATTTCCACATGAATGCTTCATTACCACTGAAGTGGTTGTAGGAAGTTCATGTTCGATTTACTCTACCATGAAGTCAGTTTAAAACCAAAGTTGTAGGATCATTGCTCCTTAGTTGGACTTAAACGGTAAATGGGAAAATCACTGAGCGTGTGTGTGAAATGTGAAAGAATTTAGCTTAAATGGTTAAACAATTTTCGTTATTGTTAACAGAGGTGTTCTTACAGTTGATTGTGGGTTGGTACAGTTTTGTCTGGATAACAGTTTATTCTTAATTTCTCACCAATGCACTTGGACATGCCGCCAACCTGAGGAACAGGTCATTTTAATGTTGCATGATTTGCACTGAGTGCCTGCTTGGAACGTCCAGTGGGTTCGTTAGTAGCCCCTGAAATAAATAAGCATACTTGAAAAAATATATATTTTAAAGGAAGATGCAGTTAATGTGGCAACAAACAGACTGAGAATTACCCATTGTGTTTACCCATTCTAATTAGTTGCAGGCATTGGAGTACGAGATTGTGGCAGTGGCATAGCTAAAACAATACTCTCTGTGGAAGCTCATACAAAATTATATAAAACGCAAAATGGAAGAAAATACAAGTCTGCAACTCTAATCTTTCAGTACTTTTACATACATGAGTTTATGTGTGCATTTGTATTACCAACTCACCCATACTTGAAGCTCTCAAATTACTTTGCAACAACGAGGGAAGGGTTAGTATATATATCTATAGCTCTGTTCCTTTTGGATTAACGAGTGCCGGGTAAATGTTGTGCTTTTGCACAATGAAATCCATCAGCGTATTACAGCTTTAAAAAAACAGCAAATTTAAAAAAAGGTAAGAGAGACATTGAGGCAGTTGGGCTTTAATTTCGTTGTAATTTGTAGAGTTTGGTCCCCCACGAGGATGTCGAGCAACTTTGGTAAACGCTGGTGTGTATTGACCACATCTTGCATCCAATTACACCTATACAATAGTAAATAAATTGCTGAATACCATCCACATGTCCCGCCACCAAAATAAGACTCCTGACAAACCACAAATCAAGATTATTCAGTCAAAAACAAACATGCTTACCGACCCTTTTCCACTGTAAAAGACAAGAGACTTTTTAAAAATATTCATTTTACTTGCTTAAAAAAAACCTAAATTAGACAAGACAGTTTTACAGTCTGAAATCTTGAAATCTTAATGTTTTTTTTTTTGTAATAAAAATAAAAAGCTGGGTACCTTGCCATTTAGCCAAATGCATAAATAAAAACATCCCAGGCACTTAACTCCCACGCTTGGAGAATGCGCGTTGTCTCAAGACCAAGAAGGCAAAAGAATATATCACTTTGGACATGTTAAAGCACATGGGGACCAATGCATGTTTTAAAGGGATGTGCCCCAGTTTTGGCCGCTGTTCTCACTATAATCGTGGCTGTGCACTGAATTGAAGAATTCATTCTTGATATTATTTAACAAATCTACTACAAAAACAGACACTTTAAAATGCTAACATGAACCCCTGTTACAGCCAGCCAAGAAACCTTGGGGAAAAAAAAGAAAAAAACACCTATATTTTACAGTTGAATACTGAAACAACAGGGCTTTCTGCGATAAATTTCAGACAAGTCCAGGTCTCAAAAAAGATTAACATACAATATGTCCAATTCACTAACAGTCTTAGAGAATACAGTAAGTGGAGCAGCAGGAGTATAAATCCACTGTTGTGTAAAGTCATACAGTTTTACTGTACATTCCTGACAAGCACAGCCCTGCAACCCCCCCCCCACAACAAAATAAAACACTTGGCTTTTACAAGGGCTGACACTTAACCAGTAAGATAATCATAATCATTAATCATATTTACCAAATCTCAGAAAGACACTTCAATTCAAACATCTTTCCCCTTTTCTTGTGCTGCCTGGTATTGTATATTTTAACCAAAGATCTTACAGTAAACCAGCCTGTTCCATAGGACAGTGTTATCAGGGAGCAGATAGAGAAAATAATAATAACAATAATGTTTAGTCTATGTTTTTCGGTTTAATTGCATAGAGTAAAGCAGGTGTGGCAAAGTTACACGTCTACCATAATACTGTGGTCTTAACCCTCTGATTGTGATGGTCCCTACTAAAATGACAATACCCAGACATATTCATCTTCAGAAAACGTACAAAGAGTACAAAAGCTTCTGTATGGCTCTTCTTCCTCACACTACTTTCAAAACATACAAATGTAACTTCAACATACTTAACAATGAGAAACATGAATATATATATATAACCAACCACTGGAACAGAATAACCTTTTCTTCAGAAAAACAGTTCTTTTTTCCTTTTCAAAAGGCACAGTGGTGGACCCCACAGGACCCTCTATTCATGTGTCAGGTCACATATTGGACTGGGCAAAAAGACCCACTGAATCTGCTATACAATTAAGCACGTTTTTGAAAACTGTTTTTTGAAAAGAGAAAAAAGTATTTACGGTTCTGTGTCTTCACTGCAATGCTTTACAGAGACCGCCATTTTGGTGTCTGTATTAAGATAATTCTAGTTACAGCAACGTACTGGAAGTTCTGTTTATGATAGTGCTATAATCAAAGTCTCCTTTCGAGAAGCATAGTGCTTTATAAAGTCCTGTGCAATGTTGGAGTATTACAATGAAAATATTGTCAGTTCCTTTCCGAGGAAGCGGCCCATGTCGAAGCCGGTTTGTGTTGGTTTTAACTAGCCACAGTGACGGCGTGTGCAGCACCAGCTGACACACTAGAATGAAGCGAAGCCGGCTGAGAGCACTGCTCAGATGTGACGTCTAGGACTAAACTTGGGGCCTGAGTTCTGGCAGGGTTTGGATGCTTTCAAGAGTGGGATGTGATCTGGCCAGGTGTGAGGGTCGGGGGCAGGCATCAAGGGGCTCGCAGCTGCTGTAGTTTGGCATAGACGTCCTCCGCCTGACTCAGCTCCTCAAAGACAGGCAGCAGGTTGAGCAGCTCGGTGTCCTCCAGGTCATCGAACCAGGACACGACAGGCACCTGAGGGAACACAGCAAACAGCAAACAGCTGAGCTGAGCGGGTCGTGCCCACCACAGCGCTGAGTGCGTAGCTACCGCTGTCATCTTAAAAAACAGGGCACACACCGTTATATTTTCTACTTGGGTTGACTGTGTACTTCTCTAGCCCACAACGCATTGGTGGATCTCCAACACGTCATATTGACACATTTTCAAGATTTCCCCACCAATCTACGTCATTTTGTTCCTGAACTAAATTTTGTACTAAAATATATTTATTTATTATTTGCTAAAATAATTACGGTTTATATTTCCTCTCATCAATACATCTGGGTTAACCTAATAATTTAGTATCATTCACAAATGAGCTACAGGAAATATGCAACATATATGCAAAGTAGATTCTCAAGCATACGTTTGTGATCAGGCACATGAAACATGCAAAACTCCCCCCCCCCCAGCAAGTAAGTAAGCAGCACCTTGCTAAAAAATAGCAGCCTGTGATTTCAAATGGGGTGTACTTGACAGAGTACGTGTGGCAGGTGCGTTAGAGAGATTATGCCTAACGCCTCCTGTGTTAAGACACAGGGCAACTGTGGATGGGAGCACACACTGAATAAGCACAAAGTACAGGCGTTGGTCTCGACTGCAGGATGACATGTGAGAAGAAGGGAGATGAAAAAGTGTGCACTGCCACCATTTATGAGCAGCCCTGCATCATAAAACCCACCAAGTGGGTTTAAAAAGCCAGATTCCCACTGGGCTGCTATACACACGCACGCAGCTGCCAATGCACGTTTTTGCACTGCAGAATAAAGGGAAGGAGACAATTCAAAAAGGACTGGCGGCGTCCATTCGGCCCACTGGGACCAGCAACGCCATTTATTACCACAACGTGCTCCGGACTAAGTCAGAAGCGCCATATTTCAACACAGAGAGAATGAGACTAAGAGAGCAAAAAGAACTGACAGCGTTCTCGGGGTGGAAGATGTAGGAGGCGGGGGAGTTGTCCAGGATGAGCGTCCTGTGGAGGTCGCGGCCCAGGCGGCTCAGGTCCTTGACGTAGCAGCCCTGATGGAACACGCAGGATTCCCGAAATAGCCGGGCACGGAAAACGCCGCGCGGATCTAGCAGGTCAGTCACCGGGTCTGCGTACTGTTAGAGTCGGAGGGCAACGAGAGAGAAGAGAAGGTTGAGCCATGTAGGCAACCCGGCGATCTGGAACGATTACTCTCAGGGAAGCAAAGGGTCTGACAATTGTGATTAAGTCTGCATGTGCATTTCATAAAGAATCTTCTTGAAGTATGTAGTGCTTAAGTGGTATTTCTACGACAAGTGTCTTTTTTTTTCCAAACCCCAACGGCATCATTCCTGTGCAGCCTTTAGGTAAAAAATGTTAACGGAGATGTGTTGAGCGAATTGAAAAATCAAAGGGATTCAACTGGGATTTACCACCATGGTGAGAGTACAACAAACCAACGAGAGAGGGCAAATGGAATTACGATGCAATCACTCTCAGTATCGTGCATTAGCATTGCGTAACCATAGTAGATCGAAGTGGCGTTGTCAAAATTTGATGGTGACTTCATTCTTGCACGATTTTTCATAAGCAATGATAGAGGCGTTTCACCTTGGCCAGACTGGCAGTGAAAAGGACACACTCAAACAGCTCCCCCATCCTCTGAAGGAACTCATCCACATGTGGCCTCTTCAGCACATACACCTGAAACAGGAATACATTTTTAAAAACTCTATGCAACTGCTCGCAAATAAAGCAAAGCTGCGCAACCACGTCTCTAAAACCCAAGGAAGCGTGCTCCAGATTCCTCCCCTATGACAAGGCTGTTCTAAGGGGATGTCCGACCAGGAGCCCATCCAGTTCTTCGACGTCACTCTGTTCACTTCAGTCGCTGGCAGCCACCTCCTGAAACAAGTAATCGAGAATAGGCCACAGTGGCTGGAACCAGCCTATCCTGGATTACTTGAACCAGGCAGAGGCCAGAGGCGTAGGAGTACCAAAACTCAAAAAAATAGGGCCAAGGAGCATACTTACAAGGGAAATTAGGAGCCAGGAGGCATACGGTGTCAGGTGACAGGTCCTTACAATGAACAGCACAGAACATACGGTACTTGAAACTTCAATAAGAAATAAGCTTGGATAATGAGTAGGAAAATTCTTCTTTTAAATTAATTATCTGTGCTCATTTAAATAAAATAAAAAACTAAAATGGACCACTGCATTTTCCATTCATTTCTTAGCTTTGACTGACAGTTTCAGTAGAATTAAACAAGTCAATACAAATCCAGATCTGGCCAGCAGGGGGACCATGTCCTCCATAGATTGATTTTACCAGCAGTTCAGCTGGAGCTAGGCATGGTTGCACTCATTCAAAGCTCTGCGGGTGAGATGAACTCCACTGGAGCTAAAACTGCTGTAAACGGTCCAAGTACATGGTCCTTCGAAAAGAGTTAAACCGAAAACAAAGGAACCCTCGAGGGCCATTAAAAAAAAAAAAGAAGACAGAAATACACTGGGGATAGCCAGTTTAAAACCTTAAACACTTCGGCTCCCCCTCAGAACATAACCCTTTTTTGAGGCCTTACCTGATGAGTCGTCCCCTCAATTTCCACAGGTACAATGAAGTCAGCATTATTGATAGGCTGCAGGACAGACAACAGGGGCAGAACATTGGGACCTTTATTAACATACTAGCTGGTGTTATGTCTTAGCATGGTGTTAACATTCGTACTTACAGTATTGAGAGTAATAAACGAAAAAATGAATAGAATATAAAGCAGTAAGGAATATAGAATTTTCAAGGATGGAAATAACAACATATAGCACCAACATACAGACTCTTTCTCCCATTCTCTACAGTCGCAGTCGCACAGACAGCAAATTAAGAGCGATACCTTGAAGGAGCTGTGCACCAGCGTCTCGTCGAGGTCGATGACCACACATATTTTAGCCTGGTCCTGGGGTGTCACCTCGGGTAGGAGGCAGGTTCCTGGGACCTGTGAAACAGAAGGTGACAGAAGACAGGTCACTGCACTGTATTCATGCAGACCCTTGTCCTTCCGCGGACGGTTCCTGGTGGACCACACCGATGGTCAAACGGCAGCCTCCACGCCGGAATGGCATCAGCCACACCTTCATATACACCGTTTCACATTAAAGCCGCTTTGCCCCACAGCCGTTTCGGCAGACTGCAAATAAATTAGGACGGGCCCTTAAAAACTTATTTTTTAAGACTTAAAGACAACCCTTCGACATTGATGAAACTCATACATTCAAAATATAAAAGGCCAGACCCCCCCCTCCCCCCTCATTCACAGAAGCTCTGAAGTAATACAGTTCATTACAATGCCTTTAGAAAACTAAAAACAGTGGGGGGAAAACCACTCCCCACCCTGTAACTCCACCACTATCCCTACACACAGGTAGCAGGGAACGGCACGCAAGTTCATTCTACTTTTAATTGTTAACAGTCCACTGCAGGACAACGCTCAACTCTGACTTTTTATCTATGTAGATAACTCTAAAGTCCACATCATCAGCATAAGCAATAAAAGGGCGTGCATAGGCATGCAACTCTCAGTTTGTGACTGCAGCAGAAATAGCTACAGGCCCTAGATTCTCACCGGCCTATTTAATCTAAAAGCCTTTTTTTTTTTTTCTATCTTCATAACTTGGCAACAGCTTGAAATTATCTGACATATGAGCCTATGCAAGCCCTTTTAAAAATAAAAGCCTATTGTGTGGTTGTAAAGGAGGGTCACTATATCATAGCACTACAGCAGAAACATTTGCAAAAAAAGGATTCAAATTAAGCTATAACTATTTTTCCTCACATTATGAAAAAAAATCTTACCCAGGCATTCCGAAAACTTGAACAGGAGAACAAGAAATCTCAGAATAAAACCTTTTTCAATGTACAACCATACACAACACAAGCATATACTCCATAGCAGATTTCATTGACTCTTGAACTGACCAGCACTTAATGTAGGGTTTTCATGTAACTAAATTTAGAAGTGATGACCAAATAAAGGAAAAATATTTGTGCCTAAAACTAAGACTAATCTTAAAGGTTTTCTAAACACAGACTATAAACAACCTTCAACAACCAAACAACCTCCATCTCTGGACCTCTCAGCAGAAGACCATTCTGCAGACCTCAGATTGAGATTTAAAATTATGATCAATTAAATGAATATAAAACATTAGGAAGAATATTTACAAAGAGCCTATTCCATCCAACTTTGAGGTTTATCAATTTAAACCAAATGCAAAAAATGTACTAACTGTGAATTATCCATAATTCTAACTAAATAAACAAATATCAAATAAAGAGAAAACAATGTACTATACCAACAAAGTCCCCAATTTGAATTCTGTGCACTGCTATACCAGGTTTGCCAATGCATTACTTGGCTAGAAAGCCTGCTTCAATTCATTCATCATAATTGGAATAGGTATTTAGCTAATGATGTATTAGTGTCCATCTTTTACACTGCAACGGTGTTCAAGATATTAATTTTTTTTGTTGCATTAATAACTAACTCAGGCTAGCCATTAAAAAGTCTATGGCAAAAACAAAAAGAATTTGCAAAATCCTGCCTATATGCCATTTACTGCCACGCCTCATTAAACCCGTCTTTAAATCCGAGATTATTGACCTCAGACCTCTAATGCCAGTTGACCCAAATCTGCAGCGGCATTTTACAACGGGTAAAAACACCAGTGTTACCTTGGCAACCGTCCCATTGTCCTCAGGCTGCAGTAAAGTATCCTGGGCAGGGGGTGGTGGCTGAGGGGCATCCTGTGCTCGGAGGCAACAGAAAAGCGCTTTGAAGATATTTCTGCTCCGAGGCTTCTTGGGAGACGATTTGTTCACTTGGCCTATAGGAAGGGTAGAAATGTGCATTCAGCTTTGAGAATTTACCTATATACAGCAACAGATGCTTGTTGTGTATGCATATATACATTCTAATCTAAAACAAGAAATGTAAGCAATTTTACAATCCTGTTATATACAGAATGTATTTGTGCAATGAAGACATACAAATGGCATCCGACGTTAAACTAAAACTGAGCAAGCATAGATCCAGATGAATAATCAATGTTCTAACCACTTAACGCCATTTCCTTTTCTCTATAGCCACTCGCTAAATCTTAAATATTCATCCAAATCTTAAACATTCATTCAAATTTATTTATTTATTTTTTTTAAACAAGGTACCGAAACTAACATTTAACACATTGCGACGCGGCGGAACGTCGGCCTTGAAGTAGGCACTCTCTTGACTGCACACAATGACTGACGGCATAATTGCCCGTTTCAGCAGAAGGCGGCGAGTGACCGCGCGCGGTGCTCATTACTCAGTGCAGAGATGGGCGACTGGATCGTTCCGTCACTGGGGTGCTGGAGGACAAACGGCAGAGCGGAGGAACTACAGGGCGGCTGGAGTACGAGGAGCAAAGACCGCAACATGGGTGAAGCATGGAAGTAGTGGGGGTGGCTGAAGAGCAAGGAACCAGCATTTTCCCGGGGTGAAATGGAGAGTTTGTGGTAGGGCGAACTAGAAACAGCGGGGATTTGGAGAAGACCGTCAGGATGACAACTCCGGCGCAGAGAACCAAGTCATCCGCCAACACAAGAAGGAACAGGCTCGCGTCTCAGAGGGGTCAATAGGACAGAACAGGAAGTAGAAGTGCAACCTGCTATCTCGCGTGACCACGGTTCTGCGCTTTGAGTGGAAGACGGTGCTAAAGCCTCAAATGATTGAGCAGATTACTAGAGTACTGAAGACGCAGTCGGTCAGACAAAGAGAGGCGGCTGATGGCCATCTCAAACTCGACAGAAGTCACTTCAGCACCGGCTAAAAAACTCAATTAATGGGTGCTGACGGGCTACTGAGTGAAAAATGTACCTTAAGAATCTGCCACACAGGGAAATGATATGGCGTACTACAGAACCTTCAGCTTTTGGTTCCTGGATCCAGGTCTTAATATCTTCACAAACAATTGTCAAAAATATTCCTGCTTGAACTATCACATCAGTCGAAAATTAACCAAGAATGCCCTTTAAAATATTAAAATTATTTTAAAAAGCTAATACCTACAGTTATATTTGATGTATGTAAGAGAGAAAACTTCGAGCACTTTTGTAGAAACTACAAAAGAAGAAAATAACTGTCTAGTGAGCTGTACTTTCAACTAGTTGGCTTGCTTTACTTTGGGAACAGCACCCCACGTGCAGCCCAACAGGCAAGATGCTAAACACCAAAACTCCCACTCAGTCTGAGGGTTTTGCACAATGACCCTTATCATACATATAGCTGCTGGCGCTTCCCTCTTAATCTGTGACTTCACTTGACAGATTTCATCCCCTTCCCACCCCAATTCCCAACTTTGTTGTCATTATCTCAATGCAGGAATGCCAGGTTCCCTTTCAGTAGTAACTGCAAAAAAAAAAAAAAAAAATTTTAAAAAGCATCCGCAAGCAGAGTAATACCATTGACACTCCCTAACTTTGGGAACTACTAGAATCATTTTGCAGTGAGTTTCCATCTCGAGGATTTAAAAAAGTTTTACAATTATTTATATATGAACAAAAACGTGTACTGGACAAAACACAAAGGGGGCAGTTACCCATCAGCATAGCCAAATCTGAATACGCCCGCAGAAAAACAAAACAAATACTGAAGTCCGTTTTGAGACAAAGGGTAAAAACGAATCTATGTTAACCATTAATCCATGATTGTTAATGGAAGAACTACGGCATGTGTGCCTCCGTGTTGTTCACAACTGCAGTAAAAATCAACTGCAAAAGAACTAACGAGAACTTCCCTTAAAAATGTGTTAAATCTCTTCACAAACAAAAAAAAAAATCCCACTGAATTTGTTACATCTCAGATTTACAACTTGACCTCAAGATACATCACACCTCATTCAACTAAAAGATAACGGCACAAAATCTAATGTATTCATTTTAATTGGCATTGCATTGGTGTGGTTTAAATGAACAACACCCCCGTGTTTCTTGAAGTATTGATGGTTTCATTTGAGCTATTCTCCTTTGATTTAAGCACTTTTACTTTAATTTCAACTGCATTATTTACATCCAGGCTGTGTCGCGTTCACTTATGATGCTAAAAGTAGTCTGATTCAAGCTGTGATGAGTTTGTTTACAAGGGGACATTCCCCCCCATGTTCCACCATCAAACGGAAAATCTCCATGCTCAATCCGTGTAGCTGCAGTTCATCTGGAAGGCGGGACTGCAGAACACACCAATAGTGCAGCCCACATTGAGAGGGGTGTAAATCTCTGGCCTATCAGCAATACCATGCAGATCGCAATATATATGTATGGCGATGCGATACCATACAAGGACGACATCGGTCAAGTTAGAACTGTATGACTATATATATCGCGGTTTAATTCAGTAATTAAAAAAACGGTTCTCCCTGCCTGCGCTTCCATTGACACTAGAGTTATACTGAATGATATGTTCTTAATATACTCTACAATTCAAACTAACTGGAGACAAAGTCTGCATCCACTTATAACTGCCACCTGTTTTTGGTTTTTCAGAAACAGTTACTACACCCAAAATAAATACTCCTCGCGGATTGTTAATCGGTTGTATTACTCATACGAAAACCTGAATAATCCAGTTTTATGATTATGGGAAGCATCTTGTTTTCTTACAGAACGGTTCCCTTACTGTACCAACATAATAATAGAGGTGTTTAACAGCCTAAATCTGTCAAAAGTGATTCTTTTGATTTTAGATCTATTTAAAACCAAAAGTATTCACTTGTGTTAAAAACCATGGTTTTCATATCAAAGCAACTGTAAAATCAGAATTAAAGTTGCTCAAACTAATATTTAAGCTTCTAGTCACTGGTAGTACTGCTTTGGACCAAACTAATTTTTTTTTTCTCCCCTTTAAATACGTTTATGTAATTGCCTCACGTATCATAATGTTCTGCACACTACTCTGAGATCTTGTGAATGCCAATGGTTTGTATCACTTGCAATAGCTTCAAGGTTATTAAATTAACTGTGGTAACTGCGGTAACTGCCAGGCTGTCACGCATCCTCCCCACCTCCCTGTAATTAGCAGCACCAACAGAGACAGACATCATCTCTTTTCAGCAGCATTTGTACCTGTGAGGATTAAGATACATTATTTTGGAGCTGAACAGTAACATCACTCAGCCCCCCTGATGATAACGCAGATTAACCAAACTGGGCTTATTTCTTTGTGCAGTACAATTTTATGAATTAAAATGTATTTGTGCAAAATGGTGGTGCAAAAAAACATAGTGATATAAGCAATAAACTGGGGTATTACATGGAAGAGCAAGCTGGATATAAATATGAACGAACAAAAACAATCTATACATTGTTCATATTTTAAGACATCTGCAATATTTAAACATTGGGTATAAATTTACATTTTTTTCTTTAATAATGGTTCTCTGAACAGCTTTAACTCTAAATAAGTAGGAACTTGCAGGAACAAGGCTCATGTTCCCCATTACATAAATAAGCATACAAATCAACTGAGGAAAAAAAACATTTTCACATCCACCTTTACAAAATACCCTATATTTTACAGCCAGGTATTCTGTTCACACATTCCTATGGGTCATTAAACTTGTAATGCATACATCTTCTAAATGTTTTATTTTCAGATTGAATGTGTGCTTATCTCTCCTACCATTTGCTCTGCA
Organism: Hiodon alosoides; assembly: GCA_025775065.1. Classification (NCBI taxonomy): domain Eukaryota; kingdom Metazoa; phylum Chordata; class Actinopteri; order Hiodontiformes; family Hiodontidae; genus Hiodon; species Hiodon alosoides. The sequence continues at coordinate 28,834 of JAOYSI010038593.1, forward strand.
TATACAGATCAAAATTAAAAGTAACTAAATCTTCAAAAAGGTTTAAGATAAAGTAATCCATTTCAGTAGTTATTCATGCCCAAAATTTCTTTAGGGATTTCAGTAATTTTACCTACATACATGTGACAGCATAAACGTGTTGAAGGACCATACTTCTAAAGAAGAATGGTTGAGTAAAAATAGTTGCTTATGACGATGAATTGAATATACCTTTAATATTTACTCATAAACATGAAGGGAATATGACAGCTGGGGGAAATAGTTGGCATCGCAATTAACGATGCAAAAACATGAAAATGCAATACTTGTTTGTATCTATGTTGCTACCCAAAAAAACAATTGAAAATGTAGCAAATTACTATACAAACAACAAAAAAACAAAAAACAAAAATAAATGTCCATCTCTGGGATTATCAATTAAGTAAATGAAAATCACCTAAATGTTTGCGTTTTGCAGGGTTTACTTGACATCCTTTTCTAACACTATCACATGTGCAGTGGGTGGCACAACATGGCATTGTGTCTACCAAGTTAAGGAAAACATAAGAAAGCAAATTAACATGTAGGCATGGATTGATTCCAGCCTGGAGCGATGGTGAAGGCAGACTGAATGGGATATCACAAGTTTATCCACAATAAACACTTCACTCACGTCTTTATTCAGTAGCATGAACGGCTTGTACTTACATCTACCACCGAGGCCAACACAACACTGCACACTTGCCTGGTTGTTTATGTCATTCACTTCTGACGGCGCACAGCAATAACTATCCTTTTGTTTGAAATTCCTTCTGAGATGTCCCTGCTAAAACAGTGCAACCTGGCCTTTTAATGAACAAGCAAGTGCAGACTAAGACAGTGGATATAGAAAACACATGAACATTATTGGATTATAATGGTGTTGGTAACACATGTTAAGTGTGTAAAACACATGTAAAGTGCTGAATACAGTAAAAAAGATTGAAGAGGAGTCTGGCAAAAAAGTATAAAGCTCAGCACACATTGAGTGGACCATATAAATAAAAAAAACATGAAACACAAGTTTAAAATAATAATAATAATAATAATAATAATGGTTTAATATATTTTCCATTCTTTGACTAGTACAGTAAAATGCAGTTTACGAAAGATGATGCTTGAATGAACCAATCAACATCGAAACAGTAATAACCCCATAAAAAATGTATTGTCTCAACAAATAAAATCTAGGGGTGTCTTTGGCTACTTTATCTAACTGTGATGATGACTAATGGGGCCTTTTTTGGGGGGAATCTTCCAGTTTCCTCATCCATGCAGATGTGCACCTCTATGTCATCTCCCATCTCCTTGCATCGCTGTTTTTGTGAAAAAGTCAGCCTTTGATGTTCATTAGTAAAAAAAATTTACCTTAATCTTTTAGAAGATTTTTCCATAATCATAAGAATTCATTCCAACAGTTCTAAATTAAAGAACGTAATCTTTAACTGCACTTTCATCCACTTCTATATAGCAAAATAATATTAATGTCTGGAGGCATTACTGTAAAATGCTGCAGACCAAAGCAAACACCTTTATTCAACACAAGTTATAAGGGGATGAAGGATATACGATTGACACATGCAATAGAACGCAGAGGATTAACACCAAAAATTCGTAGTAAATGTATATACCCTCTTCCCAAATCCCAGTCCATACCACTGTTATCACTTATGTTTATTTTAAAAAGATGGTAGATAGCAGAAACAATCCTTTTACAAAAAAAACAAAAAACACATATGTTTACATATACAAGTATGTGCAAGCCACTTTCCAAATCATGGTCCATGCCACCACTTCGTTTAAACTGTTACTCAGACAACACATACCAAAAACACTACGTGCTCGTATTGTTCTACATCAGCACATTCAAGAACTGAGAAAAGGTTCAGCAGGATACAGGTGAAGAAATTTAAATGACACGACAAAGACGTATCTAACCAGCTCTCTCGTATGGAGAAGAAAAGTTACTGTGTGCAAGTACTCCTGGATCATACGTGAATATTAAGTTTCAATGTCATGACGTCTAGGTTAGCACACAACTACCCAAAACTAGCCGACTAACAAATCAAATATAAAAAATATTCACCAAGTTCAGCCCTGGACAAAATTGACTACCGCTGCCCAGAATCTGTAATGGTTATGTGTGAATTATACGAAATTAAAAGATCTACGCATCGGGTGGCGGCATATATGTCTATATATAACGAAGTATAGAAAAAATGAACGATCGCGCGCAGCAGGCTTCCTGTTGTTGTCGCACTTCACGAGTTGCATCCGTGAGAAAGAACTGAACAGATGTCCGCTTGCTATTTTAAGTAAAATAAGTTATAATCTCCACTATGGTTGCAGAATAAAGACATGAAAACAAACCAGCAGGCAAAATTACTAAGCTTTATATAGTTCACTTTGAAAATCGAGATTTGTTGATATAGATGAAGTTTCCCTCCAATTGCGCTTCAAGACTCGGAAGAAATACTCTATATTATTAGCAATCGTAAAAACAGTAGCCATTATCAACTAATCAGACACTTACCTGTTTTCGACGGCAACTGAGAATCTTCTTTTTGCACTTGAGTGATGATAGAACTTTCCATCTAACAAATGCACAACCTCTCAACATCCAATCCGTTTCCCCCCCAAACACAGGTACTTGCGATCTATCGTCGCCGCCGTTCTGTCTTTTGAATGTTTTATTTTAGCATCAAGTGTGTGTTTTTTCCTTCTTAGTTGCCACTTCTGATACGCGTAATGAGGGTATTATTTAAATTTTTTCAAGTTTATTTCTGATCCGTCCGTTTTCTTTCCCAGATGTACATTTGTATACAATCCACCTCGTCGCTATGAAAGACCAAGCTATTGCTCCAACATGGAGAATCCAGGCGAAAAAAGCAAAACAACCGAGGAAATGGGGCAAGAGACGGTTTCAAGGTCCCCTTACTACTGATAAACAACCTCGTGTAATATACTCAAAAGAGAGGAAATGGAAAACGGATTACTAGAGAAAGGGCATTTCATCCCGTTACGAGAGTCGGTGGTTCAGTTTGATTAGAAAAATGTATTTTTTGGATCTTCGATGCTTTGTTTTTGCCCTTTTGGCCACTTTAAGGGTGCCTTGAAACAGCGCGTCGACGCGGATTGGATCTTCTGGAAGTGGGAGTACCAGAGGCATTCTTCTTTGCACGCTTGGTATTAAAAACATTCCAACGCTCCTCTGTTTGAGGGGCTTTCTGGTGTTTTTTTCTAAATAAATAACCCGCCTGCCACAGATATCTATATGAATATATCAGTATAATTAATTTGTGTATGTTAAAGGACCTTCACGAATATATGGTAATGTTGGTAATGTTCTACAAACACGCAATAAGGCTCGTTGTGGATCGTACGTTTTTATTTAAAAAAACTATTTTTTTCCATTTGTTTCACTTTGACATCTATTTGCTATGACGTAATATAATTGTGTGTTGACAAACTGAAAACCATTTTGTGTGCTGCAAGGGGGACAAAGGAGTCAACCAGTATCATTTTTTATTTGACATTTTGCTTTTTTGTCGTAGGGGATATTTTGACATATATTTTTTATAACTATATTGTATTAAATACGTCGTCTTATATTATATTACTGACTATTGTTTTGTTTTTTGACAAGTATCTCTAGTATGGTTTTCAATCCCAGTATTAATGACAAAGTATCTGAACCAGCCATTTTATTATTTTTATTTATTATAGTCCCCGTTGCGAAAAATGTATGCATAGAATTTTGACAAAACACGTTATTCAATAATAATTATTATAATAATAAAACAAAAAAGAAGCTATTTGTGGAAAAATATATTAAGGTGGTTGGACATTACGAGAATAGAGTAAGTAGAAGAGCGTTTCTCGATGGACAGCTTTGTCAGTTTTCAGGTTGTTGGATAGATTGTAATTTGTGTGCTTCATGCGGTCTGAGACGGGATTAAGCCTTTATCATGATGGTCTTTTAGATTTAATCGGCAGCTGGATATAGTGTTAGAGATGTACATGTAGCTGTTTTTTCCCTCACCTGTTTGAGAGAGAGGTCGTAGGGGAAAGAGGCATCTGTATTCATAACCCTGTTCAAATGGTTTATTATGGAGTTTGGGTTTAAAACTCATTAAATTTGAGATTAAGTTATATTTTTACTATTCTTCTGCAAGCTATAGCCACAAATTAACTTATTGTAATGTAATATCGTCATATTATTATGTTTAATATGCATGTTTCAAGATGACCGAGATATATGTTGCAGTTTATGTAATGGTTGTGTATTTACTCAGCTTATTTGTAATTATTATTCATGCTTTTCCATCTCAACTCCCCACTACAAACTCTAAGAAAGAATGGACAGCTGGTGGTGTAGTGGCAACAGGCTTGTAACTGAAAGGTTGCTGGTTCATGTCCCGCCCAGCTGTTGTATCCTTGAGCAAGGAACTTATCCAGCTGTACAAATGGATGACTTTTGCGGAAATTGCGAGCTTTCTCTTTTAGTCTGCTAGTGAATTTCTCCTGATTAAACTGAGGTGCCCAATAAGTTGTGAGCACAAAACTATGAAAAATGTTTCTCATCCATGGTTTTCTATTGGTTGGATCAATAACTGGCCTCAAACTCCAGCAGACCAAGCATTTTGCAGAATTTTGCCTAATTGACTTGGGTTTTTTTTTAGGAGAACCCTTTAATATACAGGAGTATATCACCTAGAAGTAGTGTTAACAGACATGTAACACTGACATAAGATAATCAGCTCATTATCTTGGAAATAAATGAAGATAAAAGGGAATCCGTGTTCATTTGTGAAAATTCATTCACATGTTTGGTGCATTATATTATATTATATTATATTATATTATATTATATTGTGAGAACTCATTTTGTCAAATGCACAAAGCACACGCCATTTAGGGGAAAACTACCAGATGTTACATCGTTTGTGCAGCCTAGTGTCTGCTGAAACGAGTGGCTAGAGGAAGGTGAAAGGTTAGCAAAGGAGTACAAACTAATAATAGCTTGATGAATACAAACAAAAGAAAAACAAACAAAAAATAGCTTGACCAACACCAGCAAAAAAGATTTATTTTAGAAACAGGAGCATTCACAACTACAACTTGTACCAACTGCCTCAGTCCTGGTCACCAACGAGCCCAGTCGTATAGAAAAAATCAAGATGAAGAAAACAAAAATGACTGTGATTCTTCAGATTAAAAAAATAAAATGTAACAAGCACGTTCTGTATGAGTGATAATAGTGAATAAAGCCTGAAGCTGGACGTTATTTAGCATCAGCTTTTACATTGGGACTGTTTACACCTGGGACCTTCAGGTATTACATTCATAAAATCCACATACTAAGTGTATATGTGGTAATGCAAACAGTATGTATATTGATTTAGAGTTAATAATTGACTTTGTTTCTCACTTTGTCTGGGGCCAAATCAAAACTTTGACAAGCCCCCAACCGTGCTTTACATAACTGTGTTTATTAGCGTTTTTTTAGAAATAAGGTACTGACAAAAAACAGAAAATGCTGTTTAATACAATTTTATTTAATGTGAGTAACCGGTTGTCAAAGTTTTGATTTGGTCCCAGCCTTTGTCACCCATTGGCCTTTCATCCTTTACCTGTAATCCTAACTTTGCATTCCTGAGAGCCAGCAGTCTTGGAAGGCAACTAGGGTCAATTCTGATTCCAGGAAAGCACAGATACCCAAAGACAGACAGATTGATGGAAGATGGAAACTGAAGGGCCTAAACGCTTCTTCTATGCCACATTCTAGGCCCATATAAAATGTGTGGTCCATATATGGAATTTTATAAAGGCACAGAATATCGTCCTGGTTTTTATATTTCATTTTAGTATAATACTCTGTTTTACTTTCATAAGCAGTAAGCCCTTAGAGTTAAAAAATCGTTTAAAACAGTGCATGAATTTATAGTTTTCAATGTTTTTATATGTTTATATACATTTATATGTTTCAATAATAACAATGTTTAATGTAATCATTTTACAAGATTTTCTAACATAATGTAAAAATATGAGGGTAAATATTATTGTGGGTTTTTTTTGCATATTCTTACAAAAAATGTAATAATAAACTGCATTATGATAACAATATATACTTATAAATTACATGAACTGAATTGTTTTTAGATTATACCATGGACCAAATTATACCTACTCTTTTGATTGGTCTAAAGGAAGACTACTCCTTTGCATTATTTAATTCCTGTGAATTGAAATTTAGATTAAATTTGTTAAAATGTGTTATCATAGTATTTTGGTTTTCCAAGCTTTGATTAATTTTGGAAATGCATTCTAATATTATTATTATTAGTGTTATGGTGCAATAACTTTTTCGAGGTGAACTTAAGAGCTTTATTTTACTGTTAACTTGCAGTCAAAGGAACTTACAGTCTGACTGATTGCTTTGCAATACTGTAACAGTCACAATTCTGTTACATCTTGTTGATACTTGAAATATTTATAATACATGCACTACATAAGCTCAAAACTAAACTTCTTAGGGTAAAGAAACTGGGCACTTTCACAACTGAACATAAATGCGTGCATATATAGAAAATATGTAAATCCTTTAATGTTACGTCAAAGATACGGTGCATCACAATTTTTGTCTTTTTTTCAGTCTGTTTTAGAACATAAAAAAGTTATCCAAGGACGTAGGGGCCAGGGAGGGCCCCAGTATAAGAAGCAAGTAAAATTGCCCCCTAATGATTTTTTGCTCAGAGTGACAGAAGAAAGGAATACCTAGGCTTTTTTTTGGCTTGACAGTAATGCAGCTCTGGCCAGAGGCTACTTGTGTAATTTTGATGCATATTTTTGAGTCTATTTAGTTTTTCATTTTATTTTTGCTAATTTTATAGAGTGGAGATAGTTTTTTGTTGATTAAAACAGTTTGAGCGGGTTATTATAACATTATGGTTCAAAATATTATGTTTAGTTTCAAAACAAACAGTATGGAAAGCAGCTGTAGTAACAACCTGGTGTTGAGGAAGTGAGAAAAATACAGTGAATTAATCACAGTAGCAGAGAAAATGATGGTTTTTTAAAGAATGTATCCACAGTGACACTTGTCACACATGTGTTCAGTACAGTGTGAATGGCCTTGGCCTCAAGATTAGACTGATTTTATTTGGTTTTCAGTTCAGTTTTTATTTTAACTCAAAAAGTGGCTACATTTTTGGCTGTCGTATATATTTTCGTAGCCTAAAGGGTCAACACTGAGACCTAGAAATTAAGGGTTTTTCTGTCACTCTATGGCTGTGGCTGGTTGAACACACCTTAACCCCGCCTCTACGTCAATACAATCTCAAAAATTGGTCAAAAGAATGTGGGAAAGATTTTTACACCACAATGAGAAAAATAGAGTGATAAAAAAATGAGTTTGACCAAAAAAAATTCGCAAGATTGGATGTAAATGTCCACCAAATTCCTTTGAAATCCTTTTCAATATGTTTTAATCATACGCTTTCGCTGGTTTTAAATTTTATTTAGCAAATACATTTTTATTTTTTTTATATTCGCTTTCACTTGCAGTACTTTTGATTTACATTAATTTTTTTCTTTTTGCCCAATACTTATTGGTTTTATATAAATTTAGACTTCTTGTTAAATCAGGAATATAATTTCAGAAAGTACTGCTCCAATTAGGTCACAAACCCATATTTTATCCTAAACCATTAAGTTGAAACTAAAGAAAATAACTTCAACGGATTCACTGAAATTGGTCACACGCAGGCAGCCCGGCCATTTACAGACTAATGCTTTTAGTAGCCAGCTTGGGTTTCATGTAAGCATGACAGGCAAGAAAAGCGGTCGTGAGTCATGTGATTTGCAGGAAGCAAACTCCCACATATCCTTCCAGCTTTGCCCCTGAGTGGCCTCTGCTAAAGTATGTTTCCAGGAAAGGGGCCCACTGTTCGGGCTCAGAGGCCTGCACAGGGAAAGAGCAGCTCATTCGGAAAAGGGGGAAAAAACATGGAGGAGCGAAGGAAACAAAGATGTGGGAAAACTCTTCACTTGTACAACACCCACCTTAATTCCCAAACAATTCCCAAATCAACAAAACCATGCTGTCCACTAGGATCAGTAAAAAAATAGATAGAAATTAGAAAAAGTATTAATGAGAATTAAATTAATTGCAAAATGCAACTTTCTCGCACATGCAAATGGACCTTTCTCACACGGTATACACCTAGATTATGACTTTTAGGCAACAATAAAGTTAAAAACAATAGTCATTTCTTTGCATGAATTGGATGAAGGAATATCTATTTCTCTCATTTAACCACGACCAACTACAAACATGCCTCAACGTTTTTGCAGTCTCGTGTGTCTCCTTGTGGCCAGACTGTATAGTGTTCAATCACCAAATAAAGGAATTTATTTCAGACAATCACATTCTGTAAGTTCGTCGTTTATGTTTATAATTACGATTTAACGTGACATTTTAATTCTCAGTTACGAATAAAAGTAAATAGAGTACACTGTTACTGTGTACAGCCTTTTAGTTTAATGACATTACATTACAAAAACGATTTTCCTACTATAGACAGCACGACTCGATATTATAATACGGTAAACTTGTCGCGTCACGTGGTATGATGTACACTGAGACAGGAAGTGAGTAGATAGGGTAAGGTTAAGCATAAGACTGCATATTCTTTATCTGCGTCGCGGGCTAGCTGAGGCTCTGGAAAATTTGGAGAGGAAAAGGTCCAGTCACTACAATTATATAATTTTGTGCTCAGTCAATTCTTGTAGGTACGTTTGTTTGCATATTTTCTGTAAGACAAGCTGATATTAATTAAATATTATTTTGTGGCTTATGTCCTTCGTGGAGGATATGGAGCTAAAGCTTACGAGATAAGAAATATGGTTATTCTATCACCAAGTAATTACTTTTTTCGCGCTTAGCTTGTATTAGTTTGATTTTGCCAACCTTGTGCTGTCAATGGCGTACGTGCGGGTGTAGTATGCGAAGAGACGTTTCACTGACGTACTTATTTCGCTGATAAGTTAGATCAATCGAAGAGCGGCATGGGCAGTATTATCTGAATGCTTACTGTTTAAGCATTTGTGTTTTGCATTTCAAGTTAAAAGTTACTTAATCGACAGACAACATATCCCATGGAGTGGTTTGCACATACTTATTTATGTAAATTAAGGCTTTACTGGTCTTTAATTACACCTGCTATAATCACAGCCATATCCCTACTCTAAAACCAGTGTGTATTCTAATCGTTGTCATTTTTGACAGTGTTAGGTTTTTTTCTGCAATAACATGTGTGGTCAGTGTAAGTATTTTTTCTCCTACTTACCCCGGTAGGAATCATGTCTTCCAATAAAGACTTGTCCTCATATGACGAAGATCATTCATCTAAGTTCATGAGAAAGGCGAGAGAATCACCTTTCGTTCCAATAGGTAAGGCACCTAACAGAACGACTGCCACCATTTATCTGATATTAGAATAGTCTGGGACTTTTTTTCTCTATATATTTTTTGTTTATACTTGAGATATATGACTGTATGTATATATGATTTCCAATTCATGCATGGTGTGCAGATTATATACCACTCTAAACCTATTTAAAAATTCTCTCATGTGCTGACTTAGCGTTCTTTACGTGCTACAGGCATGGCTGGTTTTGTGGCAGTTGTGGCCTATGGGCTGTTCAAGCTCAAGTCCCGGGGAGATACTAAAATGTCTGTTCACCTCATCCATATGCGTGTTGGTGCACAAGGCTTTGTGGTGGGTGCCATGACGTTAGGTGAGTACTTGAGTTGGCAGCAATGGCTGATTGTGTCTGCTTATTTAATTTACCTGTATCTGTAGTTTACATGCCTGTAAGGCTGAGTTCTATGTGTGTGTTGCTCATAACCAAAAATAAAATTTATGAATCAATAGCATAGTTAAGATTCATAAAAGTGTACAGACAAATTCTGGGGGTTCCAATTCTGGGGTCTACCTTAAAATCTACCCATTAGCCTTTGAAAGTTATTTAAACAATTTTTAAATGGTCCGTAGTATTATCTTGATTCTCATTTTGTCTGCTTCAGGTGTGGTCTACTCTATGTATAATGAATACTTTGCCCCAAAGGATCCTGAGAAGTCCAGCAAGTAATTCCTCCACACTTTCAAAGCCCTTTTAATAGCTGTAATTCCCCAGCCTCATTGAGAACCTCCCGTCTAGTGCTCCCACTGAGATACTTATACCAGGATCCTATAATCAAATTGTTGTGAACCACTACCAGTTTAACTTGAGATCCTATTTTCTATGTGAATATTTAATAATCATTAGGTGCACAGGTTTTAATGTGTTGTTTTATAAGTTACTTACTTTGAAATTTCAGTTATTCATGTACCGACACTGAAACAACAGCTGAAAAGCTGGTTTTTCGGAATTTTTACAAAAGTTTTAACCCTTCAACGGCACGAACATTGCCATGATAGCTATTAGTGGATGCTCTACCTCACATTGAGGGGATTAAAAAATAGATGTTATTTCAGTTTGTTTCTTTGTAGAGTTAATGTTTAACTGGGTCTGATATTTATCTTAAAGAATGGAAGAAAATATAATGAGAAATAAAGATTGAACTTTTAATATTAAATTACTGAAAATTGTTTGATATTTTAGTTTGGCATTGTTCAAAACTCAATGCATTGGTCCCTCGCTTAAAAGATATTTACAAGTCACAAAAAATATACACCTTTCAATTAAAAGTGCTTCTGCAACAAGACTGACTTGGATAATTAATCAAATGTTAGCACTGGGCTCTGATCATTCTCACTTTCAAAATGACTTTATGGACCAATCAGGTGAAATGTTTAAGTGTATGAAAATAGAAGCACAAACGGGTAACAATTTTTTCTGAACTTCTCTAGAAACCCACCCAAAAGGACCCAGTATCAATGAGATGATAACAAATTGTTCTCTATATAAAACACATTGGTGCTTGGAAAGATCTAACACATTCATACTAAATTGTGGTTATCACTAGAACTACTACGTTTGAGTTCCCTGTCGTGTCTCGTACCTCCAGATCGGGTTTAAGGTCAGCATGTTCTATAATCCCACTTGGATCATTTGAGATGCTTCTGCACAAAAACAATGGGCAATAACTTATTCATTGCTGCATATATTATCTACGTGTCGCGCCCAAAAAGTAAATTAAAATGAAAGAATATAACAAAACATAATATAAAACTGAATGGTTCTGGCCACAAGCAAAGACCATTGTTTCCTTCTCTGCGTGTTGAGTATATTTTATATATTGTGGAACGTGTCTGCACAATAAATTAACAAACAACGAAAGTTGGCCTTTCTCAACAGGAATTGTAGTCTTCATATTCCCAACAATTTTCGGACAGAGAGAAAACCCTTCCTTTATCATTTTCTACAGTTTCTTTCTCTGTCCAAATACGCGTGACTGTCCAAGTCATTTAGCAGGTAAATGTCTGTGTGGCCCGTCAGCCCAAGGCACACCTGAGAAGAAGAGAGAGAGCAGTAGACAGAAAGAAAAAGTGCAGTCAAACTTACAGCCCCCATGATAAAATCAAAAACATGGTTATCAGCATTGTAAACTGATCGTTGAAATCTGTCAAAGTCTGATACAGCAGGAAATGTGTTTTGTCCCAAAATAATTAATCCACTGAGGTTTTAATTTGAGTTTACTTTGGGCTAAATTTTCCCCCCCCTTTTTCTTTATGGTTTTCTCAGGCAAATGACCATAGCTAGGTACTCCTGGTACACCCTCATCTTTGCATTATGTAAAGCAAGTCATTAAAACAACTGTACAAGTTGTTTTCCAGCAGTGCCTGATCATAGTTTACTTCACTCCATGATTTAAAAAAATAAATTAAATAATAGTATTTTAAAAAAAATAGTATACCCTTTGCACTGAAACTTGGGAATTAATATAACCATACCACTCATTATGTGGAAAAAAAAAATTATATATATAAACTATTCACTTACAAAAAGTCTAATCAATGGTGCAAAAACTTGGTGTTCAGACTATACCATCACTCACGTGTGGGAAAAAATCACAAGAGAGGGTAAATAAGCCTCATGAATTGTAGTCAGATTTACTATATGGAAATCCCCAAGAAAACAGTCGATAGACGCACACATTGTTACCAAACTTGAATTGCAATCAAACCCGAGTCATGTCATTCTTACGATTTCTCATGGATGAAGATTTCAGAAGCTTCACATTTCTGTCATTCAGGTTTCTTAGGTCATCTGATTATTACATTTTTTCCTAACAAGCTTGACTAGTATCTCCGAGATCATTTATGTGCCTGATTAGGATTTATAAGGCACCATGGTGTGATCAGCTGTCACAGAAGGCAGTAAAAAAATCCAAGACGGTTTCATTTTTATTTTGGGTTCATTTTGCTGTATCCCGTAGTAAACAGCACTGTCATACAGCTAATCAATATTGAGATTTCAAGTTCACAGACAGTTCATAAATTTGAGCTGCAGCAGCACACGTTTTGAGTGCTTTACACAATTGTCAAGCTTTCCCCTAAAGTGATACAGACTAGATAGGCATGTGACAGATGAGAGCTGAAGAAATTAGGTTGAACCTTATTTAGACGGTATTGGTGGAACGTATGCATTATTTGTCTGAATACGACCTCTAAAATTCAAAGTGGTTGCATTACAAGGTTCTTTCCGCTTGAACCTGTGCAAGATGCCAAGTTATTCAATTGTATTCCATATTATTTAAGGATTTCCTCAAATATAAATAAATCCTATAGAAAAAGTATAGGAATGAATTAACTTATTGTGCCTTCTTATAAGCAGACGTTCACACATGATAAAAGATCAATTACATTCAAGTATAACATATATATATATATATATATATATATATATAGATAGTTGACCACAGTGCTACTGGAAACGGAAGTTGAAATAGTTGAGCTGTGTCATATTTTGCATGAAACATTAATGAATGTAGACTTTGCTCCACAAGAAGTTCTTGACTTAAAGGTTTTAAAAAAAACACTTATTTATCTTCCTTTGACTCGTTAAAAGTATAATACTCTATACTATATGCATTAACCCTTTTTGTGTCACGCATAATTAACTAAATGTAAAAAATCTAAGGTCTATACATAAAAAAAAAAAAAAAAATTTAATAATTATTTTGATGGGTTTACTCCAATGCAGACCTCAGGTCAAAATACACAATTTTATATAATACAGAGTTAAAAAGAAAATAAGCTACAAAATTTGATACATGATGTCATATAGAACAGCTTAGCAACTGGTAAATGCATTATTACGCAACACATTTTAATAACCTATTATTATGTGGTTTTCAAGTTTAAAATACATTTTAAATTAAAAAAAAAGAAAACATTAAAAAATGTTTAATGTATTCAGGCCATGAGCTGTCACATTTAGTATAGACTGAATAGATAATCAGTATAAGATTATTCTTATAAAGTACATTTCAAGCTCATTAGGCCTTGTGAATGACAGCTAACTGCATGCATCTGAATGAACCAAAAGGTGGTTACAAATAAATAAAAACATTTCATATTACATATTTATATCCATACCTAAGTTAATCTGGTTCATGAAAAGTTAGGTTTTCTAAAATATACTCAAGTCACATAAATTGTGTTCAGCTGTTGTGAGGACTAAGCTTTTATACACACGCGAACACACACTCTTATTATGTACATAACTTATTTGAATGCTAATAAAATAAAAACAGATGAATATGGCTTCACATTTAAAACATTGCATTCAAGCGACTGTAAAAACATCCCATCCCTCTGCACTCTCCCAGCGTGTTTTCTGTGACCTGGAAAGGTCTGGATTTTAGCTGGGTGCTGTTTAAGAGTCGAATTCCGGCTGCTCCTCTAACAACACTCTGGGGCCATTTCTTACCCTGCTGCCAACATCCAGACAGGACACTCCCAAGGCGATCAAACACTGCCAGCCCTAAGGACACATGGAGAACGGAAGGGTGGATACACACAGATGGACAGATCTGATAAACATTAACTGTTCTTGGTTTCATTTGTTTTATAGAGTCCAGAGTTCAGACCACAAAAATATCATTAAACAAATCATGTCAAATTAAAAAAGCTAAGGTAATCCTCTATTTTATTTTGTTTTTTTTTTAAATTTTGTTAATAAAGAAAAATGTTTAAAAAAATACTTGGCGTGCCCCTCAATTGGAACTGAATTTGTCTGCATAACATTCCCTAAATGTTTAATGTGGTCGGATGATTTCTAACTTTCACAAGCAGTCTTCTCTATTTTAGTTTATAAGGTAGGGTCAGGTTCTGCAGACAGCACCATTTAAAGGTTACCAGTGTCGTTATTAATTACCAGGAACTTACCAGGTAACTGACAAAGCAAAGGTGGACAACGGACAGAATCACCGCCATCACGTACAGCAGCACATTGTTCAGGGTGGCAACGTAGACAATGACAAAGTACATGTTGATGGCACAAACCACCAGGATCAAAACCCCTCCTCCAATCTTCCACGCTCTACACAGAGGAAAAGACATGCAATTGAAAAAAAAAGTAAATTCTTATTGATAAATATGTAATATTCAACAGTCCATTAGTTTGTTCACATGGCTCAGATCCGCAGAGCTCCTTTACTGACTGAGTCACTTGAGAGCCCCCACAATGCTTTATTTTTTCCAATCTGAATTTTAGAAACCAGCCCCACTTACAATCCATTTGCAAAATCATTCATAATGGAAGACAGGCTGGTGAAGGTCAGGACTGGGATCAATGCAAATGGGAGCTGTAATATAGCAGGGGAAAAATGGATGAGAAAATAAACGTATTACACCATGTACTACAAACCATAACTACATACAGAAAATACCTGGCTTAAAATCAACATTAAACATTTAATACCAATCTGGCTATATAGCCCACAGGACTGCAAGCTTCCTCCCACTTTCAGACCTGCATGCTCTGCAGCACATTGAGGAAGTCGTTCATGCCGGTGAGGTGCTGCACATCCTGAAAGACCGCCACCAACAAGGTCGGGATTATGGCAATGGAGCGTGTCAGCAACACCCGAGCAAACCGGGACCAGCGCAGGTTCAGGAAGCCCTGCGTTGGCAAAAGGAAGGAGCTCAAATGGAGTGCGCAGAAAAGTACTAAGGGCTGAAAAATGGAAGAGCCACAGAGAGCCTCTAGGTGAAGCCCCAACTAACCTCCATGACAAACTGCCCAGAATAGGTCCCAGTCATTGTGGAGCTCTGTCCTGCAGCGAGGATCCCTACCGCCCAGATGTAGAGCGCCGCGGGGCCGAAGAAACAGCCCAACACCACTCCCTATTTTTCCACAGAGTAATGTACACACTAACATCAAGGACTGCATTTCCATACAATCTTTATTTTGCCATTTACATATTAGTCATTTAGCAGACACGCCTATCCAGAAGACCGTCTTCTCCAGAATGTTCAAATCATAAAAATCTAGTAGAATCGGTCAGTTCCAAATATCGGAACTTAATTTATATACAAATCAAAATTGAAATGATATGGATTTCATTTGAAATATATATACAATATCAAAATATATTATCAGTCTATAAACACATATATATTTACCCCTTTGTATATGTCGACTTGCAGTGTCTCATTGTTCAGGGGGAAAAGATCTGTGTGAGGGCTGCCGGTTTTATTACAGACCTCATTCTAAAAACACAGAACAACGTGAGGGCCAATCTGAGTTACATACATTAAACAGGCAAACATAAAGCTGGAGACTTAAATAATTATAATTATCACACCCACCACTTTGTAGTTGCGTTGTCCGTAGAAGGCATGAGCAAAGACAGCCACCACAAAGACATTGATGAGAAACGAGACGAAGAGAGCTATGGCGGATTCAATGAAGAAGTACTTGTTGGCTTCCTTTACTTCCTTCTTCTTAGAGCGATCGACCTCTCTGGACTGAAAGAAAAAGCGCGGTTAATTAACGGCGTCCAGCATTGCAAGCATCACAACTGAGGTGATTAATTGCTTGATTTCTATTCATACAGAGCTTGCAAACGGGATCCCTGTAAATAGACGGAGGACTCTGTCTACCTGATATACTCCAAGTTGCATCTGTCAGGGACTGTATCCTTGGGTTGATACTTACACAATACCACTAGATCAAAATTACTGCAGTGCAGTCTGATTGGTATACAGTGATTGATTTAGACCAGAGGCTCCCAACCTGTTGTCTGCAGAACCCGGGCCAGTACACGAAACAAATTAAGACCCTAACCCTGTTAATACTGTCATTACAGAGAAAATGTACAAATGCATTAAATAAAAGTATGCTGAAGGTAACTATGAATTTTGAGTAGAAAACATGCCAGAACAGTATCAATGAACACACAAAAATAACATTTGCTCAGGATGAATCTTTCATTCAGATAGTTACATGTATATTGGCCTTATGTACACAGTTTCGCTACATTATTGTCAAACCAGCAGGACCTTAAGTGGTTAGTTAATTTCATAGAGAACTACATATTTCAAAAAATTGGAATCCTTTATTTTTCTAACTTACACTGCAATTTGATTCAGATAATTGTGGCTCTGCGTCTAGGCGGCACCCTATGAACCCTGTAACCACATACAGGGGCAATTCAGAAGGAAAGAAAGACTCTGACCCACCTACCTTTCAGTCACTCACCATATAAAATAGAGTAAACTACATCCTGTAACTGGAGGTTGAAAAGGGCTCTGATATCTAATAGATTGGATACAGTTGGTTCCGATTTTTACTACCTCTATGACACTTTTTTCCCATCAATTATGTTTATCTTCATGACTGATGTTACTACATATATAACCTGAATTTGTAATTGCCACATTTTATGTTTTACTGTGCTCTTTACTTGCAATTACGAAATCTATTTAGAAAGACTGCCAGGCATCTGTGAACGTTTCATCTAAAGGCTGACACTTTCCATAAAGACAAGGTTTGTCAGAACAGAGACATCATGACGTGTCACAATCCAAGCCCCATTACCTTGACAAGAGCTGAATGCAAGTAGATGTTGTGAGGCATTATGACGGCGCCCACGATTCCAACAGCCTGCTCCAGCTGAACAGGGCCACAGCCCTCGCAGTACGGCAAAAACATCCCCTTCAGCAGCTCGCCCTGATCAGGCTTCACCGTCACATACTGAAGAACATAGCAGCCCACCACAAAAGTCACTAAGGACACACTTGCAATACCAAACAGGTAGAGACAGAGAAATATAATTTTTCCTTTTACCTAACACAAAAATTGACAAAATCATAGCCACCAACTAAGTGAAAAGTAAAGCAAAAATTCAGATACACAAAGCATTTTTTTAAAATATATATAAAACTACCTCGTATCCAAAGCTGACAGCCATAATTGTGATCAGAAACCCAAAAAAGGCTTCAAGCTTCCTCAGACCTAGATGTGTAGAGAAAGAAAACGTTACTAATTAAGTTACTTTATATAAATTATTGGGTGTATTTTGTAGTATATTGTAGTTGTGAGACAAAGTACTGTGCAAAAGTCTTGGCCACATGTAAAAAAATTCTGTAAAGTGAAGTTGCTTTCAAAAACGATGAAATTAAAAGTTTCTAAACATAAAATAAAAACTATAAAATAAAACAAAAAAACATGAAAACAACCAAAAAATAAATTCAATATTTGGTGTGACCATCCTTTGCCTTAAATACTGCTTCAGTTCTCTTAGGGAAACTATCTTGCATTTTTATAAAACAATCGGTAGGTAGATCTTCTTTTGGAAAAAGAGTGTTTGGAAATCTAAAATTAGTTTTTTTCTACTTATTCATTAGTGCAGAAGACAAAACATAAATATCAAAGACAATATCAAATATTAAAAAAGCAAGCTTGCCTAAGACTTTTGCACAGTACTGTATGTATTATGGAGTTAACTGAACGCCAAACAGCAGTACTAAATGTACGCTGTTCAGTCATACCAACCATATTTGTCCAGAAAGAGAAACACAAATGTGTCGATGATAGTGATGAGCACGCCCCCCCACAACGGGATCCTGCAGAGATGTGGGGAGAAAATAACACAATCTATTGAAGACAACCCCGTTTCTTTGATCTGTAATAGCAGTACCCCAAACAATGCAATACCTGCCAACGGAGAGGAGGTTGAAAGCAATGGCGCAGCCAATGACCTCCTGCATGTCTGAACCGATGATGGCCAGCTCCACCATCAACCATAGAATAATACGAGGCCCCTTAGGAATGGAAAATAGCATGACAGTGAGAGTAAATGGGATCATTCAGATATTATCAAAAAGTTAACACGTAAAAATTAACAGATATGTGAGGTTTATGGATCAGTTTAAATTCTAAGTCTCCAAGTCAACAGATTTTCTATAAATTCAAATTGACTAATATAATAAATATTTATTGAAAAAATAGGGACATAAATATATAAACCCCTTGTACTGTTGCACTTGGCAATACACAATTAATGCACATTCAATTGCCTAAAACAAGTATATTAGCAACTTCTTTCTGCAACAAAACCATAGGCAGATAATAAGCATACTGTATCTTATGATGGGAAATTATATTTGAATGAAATTATTTAATTATTAAAGATTTAAAATCCAAGGACAATGGCCAAATGATTGACCTAGTGCTACATTTTATCACAGACATATTGCGTCTGTGCTCTGTGATGAGAACCAACATTAAAAAGACTGCTAACATTAAATAAGAATTTATTAACAGACTAACTCACTGTGGGATACTGGCGGTGGCAAACTTCAGCCAGGTGCATCCCGGTGACAACGCCCAGCCGTGCGCCCAGTCTTTGCAGCAGGAGCCCAATGATGGTGGCCACAAGGAGGACCCAAAGCAGCTAGGAGCAAGGGCAGAGCAAGCCATTTAAATCTTACTCACCACCACCACTGTCATCAAGGTGTTTAATAACATTAATTATAACATTAATACTAAATAGACTAATACCGATGATGTACCTTAAATCCTGCTTTGGCACCAGATTGCAGGTCTGACTCTATGTTCCCAGGGTCCAGGTAGGCAATGCTCATCAGGAAGCCTGGCCCCGTGAAGGCCCAGAGCTTACGGAAACTGAAGCATACCTAAAAGGGATTGGGTGAGCCCATTTACATTTACATAATACAATTGACGTTCTTCTTCAGAAGCCAAAGGGGAAGACTGTAGAAATAATATGGGAAATAATACCAAAAAGGAGAACATGGAAATTATAGCTTTTCAACACAACAATGTGTGCCAAGCTGCAAGAATATACATACATTCATCCATCAATTTTCGAAACCGCTTATTCTGGTCGTGCATTCGCATACACAAATATAGTTGGTTAGCCCAACACAAAGATTAGCACAATTTAAATGAATGTTAAATTCATGTTTAATAATGAAATAATACAGCAAACTTTGATTCTAATGGTGTGTAAGGTCGACTTTTCTATTCCTGTTGCACGAACAATATCACATGCATTTCTTTGTGTTAAAAATGCTTTATAACATCTAGCTTCTCTTAAAGTGTTATTACTTTAAATAACTTATAGAACGATACCATTGTTTAACATTGGCTTTTTAAATTCTAATGGTCTGATATAGTTTTATGGTGATGTTCACTGAACATAAGACCATAAGATTTGTTAGGCTGTGGCAGGAAAATTAGGTAATTTATCAGTATGACAAAAACTGAGAGAGGAAGAAAAAAAAATGAAAAAAGAGAGAGAATCAAACATACATGATCATCGTCTTTAGGAATGGGGACTTTTTCCTCAAAATAAGTAGAGAAGGGTTCATCTGGAGACACAGGGGAGGTTGGCGGGGACACCGAGCTGTACTGGGTGGACAACGTCTGGGTAAATTGGTTTTCCGGATGGGTCTCCTCTACAACGTGAGAGTGAGAGAGAGAGAGAGAGAGAGAGAGAGAGAGAAGAAGCCATTCTCTACATCTTCACAGTAATTTAAGCTGCATGATGCACAACTATCACATGCTAAGTGTTTCCAATTCAGCTAGCAGGCTTGGAATACTCTCCCAGGATGTAATACATCAAATTGGAATACAAACAGGATGTCTAACCACAAATGAGGTTCCAGTTTAGGATGTAACGACACATTCATAAAAGGCATGAGTGTGTCCTCAGTGTCATTTCCACACACTGGGCTGAAAACTGTTATATATATATGCATGACAAACAGATCACTTGCAACCAGCTATTTAACAAGCTATTTCCCAATTTCACATATTTATTGTCAGATCCTTACAGTAATTTTCAGAATGCAATTAATAAAGCTGACTTATGCAGCATTCTGTGTTTTAAGAAAACTGCTGCTCTTAAAATGTGCAACAAACCTATCCGTAAACGGTACTATGGCGATGCAACACAAATGTTTGTTGTGCCTGAGCAGTGGCGTAACTTTGCTTCCTAATGTGTGGGGGACTCTTTTTAAGGTGGGGGGTCTGGCTGTCCTCCCTCAGAAAGAGGGAAAATGTTAGGCGCACTAATCCCCCCCAATGAAAACCGCTGGGTTTAAAAAAATAATGTTTTACCATTATGGTCAAACAATATCAAATTTTTAAAAAAGATTTAAACTTTATTATGTCTTAACTACAATGATCTATTATCTCTATTAGATTGTAATAGATATTTATGGCTCACAAAAATTTTTTTTTACTTCTGTAAACTGAAAATATTCATTTAATTTCTCAGATGGCTAATTTTCTGTCCATGTAACACTAGTTTGGTTACCCGTTGATAAGGCAACTATTCAGCTGATTACCTCAATATTCAAGTGACCTCAATAAACTGCATAAAAACAACAATATTCAAAGAACACACTACACTTTTTGTACAGAAAGGAAAACTTAAAAAAAAAAATTGTATTATTCTATCTGTAGCCTATACACATTCAATTAGCCCATGCCTACACATAAATGACTTAAGACTAACAGCAGTGAAATACTTGAAGGACATAATTTATCTTTATTTTAGCAGTATTTAAAGTTTAGCTTGCTAGATCAACCTGCTGCCAGGGACCAACTGCCTGTCTTTGCAATATCAAACACTTCAGGCGAACTGCGGAGAGAGACTGTTACGCAAGTTTCCGCAAGGTCCCAGCTCAGACCAAATTCGTGAAACAATTTGAGGAAAATAGTTAACCTGAACAAATAACACAACGTTCCTGTCAAAATTTTGGGGGAAAGATTTTGCATACTTCAAAAAGTGTTAAAGTTTACTCACTGAGCGTGGAGTGCTCACTCGCCTTGGGTTTCAGTCGTCCCATCCCACACTGGTTCTGTGTCTTAAGTACAGAACATCTACCAGCCAAAGTGACTGGCTGCCTTCTTATTATCTCAGCCCCAACACTCTCTCCCTCTCTCTCTCTCTCTCTCTCTCTTCACAGGCAGCCTAGCCCATAAAAGGCACAACTACTTCCCATTTTTGACATGTGTTAATTTCTCAGGTTCACCAAGACACTCCCAGATGAAGCAAGTAGCTTGGTCACAGCAGCACGAGTTCCTTTACTCCCCTATAACACACATTCTTGTCTCAGGCACGTTTTTCTAAACAATATGTCTGGTGAAAGTGCTGTCACAGCAATACCAACAGCAATACCTCTAATATCAGCGGTTACCAGATTGTGGTATGGATAATATTTGCATATTTTTTTTTCTATAAAGAAATATTAATTCTTGGTTGTATCATATATAGAAACATCCAAACTCTTTGTTTAACGCTATTTCAATTTCCTTTATTTAAAATAGCACTGAGAAGAAAAATAAAACCCCTAAAAGTACAAAATCTGTATTTCCTTCAACAGAAAAAACAGTTGAGACAACCCTGCAGGTGAGAGGCAACAGCCTTGCATGGCTTGTGAAAGTGTGTGTGCCTGTGCTCTTTTGAAGCTCTAAACATCTGTAATAGATATATGTTATAGATATAATAGATATAGGTGGAGAGCGGAAAGTTATGAGAACGCGTTTTTAGTAGCCGTTACCTTCCAGGAGATCTGGTTCCTCGCCTGTCTTCATGAAGCTGGAGGGCAATGCGTAGCAGGTACTATAAGAAACAGGATCTCTGCCAGCAAAGACAAGGTGTATTTAATTAATTCATTTTATTTTATTTTAATTACAAAGAGCATACACCGGACCAATACATCATATAAAGCCGTATTAAAATACTTAAAATACGTATTTAGACTGGCATTTTCTTGCATAGTTTGTAAACTACTCCTATAAGTAGAGTAATCAACATGAATAATCTATTTCTGTTAGCTAGGTTTTTACAGTAGTATTTTCACCGTACCTTTTTAAGAAGGAATTTACAAAAAAAATTAAAATGTCTTTGT
This sequence comes from Hiodon alosoides, assembly GCA_025775065.1. NCBI lineage: Eukaryota > Metazoa > Chordata > Actinopteri > Hiodontiformes > Hiodontidae > Hiodon > Hiodon alosoides. The sequence continues at coordinate 51,252 of JAOYSI010038593.1, forward strand.
TCGAGAGTCTCTAAGGGGGGAAATGTATTACTCCCTGACCTTAACAACAGAAAATAGTATGGCAGGGAGTAAGTAGAACAAAAAAAAAAGGTCAAAAACTTAATTTTAAATTATTTCAAAATGAAGTTAAATAGGTCAAAAAAGAGTAGCATGACTAGGTGTTTTTTTTTCCATTGTGATGGAGAAAAATATTGTAAGATTAAGCAGAATGCAAAAATTGCACAATCATTATGACTCCTCAAAACCCAAGACACTGGTCCCAGCACTGGTTGTAAGGGTTGTAATCTTGACCTAAGAGCAGTTCTTGTGGGTGAAATGGCTTTTTGTTCTCCTTTTGTGCAATTTCAGTTCCCTCAATGCAAGGGACCACAACAAACCGCATAACTCGCCCCCAATCATACTTACTCCTTTATGGTTAAGTTCATGTGAACTCTCACTTCTGTGCCCAACTACATTTCATACTATTGCCTGATTTCTAACACAATACTAATACACCTGCCACAGCTTTCACCACAGATACTGCTACCAATAGAGGGATGAAGCTATTGGTCCTGATCCATCAGTATACAGCACAAGAAAGAGTGAACCCAACCATCCCCTTATTCTGTGGAAATTTACAGGGCAGAGAGGAGTGTGAGCAATTTCCCTCCCCCTTTCCCTGAAAATCTATTGGTACCAGTTTACTATGCCAGTTTCTATCTCTCTCAACATCCCCACTGAACAAACACAACCAGCTTTCTTTTTTTCTTTTTTTGGGTTCTACTGGCTGAGTGAGGGGTTAAGCTTCTAAAATTCTCTCTGTAGCAACATCTCACAGATGACTGGCAAGGAATTAACTTTAAAATAAATGAGGGTTCAAAAAATATTAAATATGAAACATGAATAGAAATCCACTTGACCAAAAAAAAAAACTTGGTACTATAAGTTCTTAATTACCAAAATATCTGCAGCATGTAAATCAAAAAGATGATATTTGCCATCTACCATATTGACAACAGCTCCTTTTGGTCATTTTGAGACACTTGCCTCATTAGACCGGGAAAAGGTACATACTTGAAAAAGTGAAATGTGGACACATTGGTGGTCATGGAATAATTTAACTATAAAGGCTGTAGCAATGCACCTTTAAATTAACAAGGCCCCTATTTATTCAGGCACCCTACTTAAGGATCTTACTGAAAGGAAAAACCGAAGTTTCCCCACAGTGAACCCTCTTGAAACAAGTCCAACATTGACACCATACTGCTGCAAGCTATACAAAACTTACACAAACATTATTATAGAGGGTAAGCTAAATTACCACGAGAGTCCCATAGGCCAAAGTGTATGGCTCCTCAATTATACTGCCTGCCCCGCTAAATGCAAAGCAAGTTTGGGCCACCTGAAATTTCTTCCAAAAGGGTCATACTTGTAACAAGTTGAGAAAAGTTATATCTAGGATGGTAATTAAACTGAAAAAAATACTGGCCAGGACACTGATCCGCTAATTTCCCCCAAAATAAATCACTCACATTTATGAAACACCTAAAGGATTCTTATATTTAGCTAAGATTTTAAGATTTAAGATTTTAAGATTTATGATGGCAGTGAAATATGAGACGTGAAGGTGGAAGTGAAATAATTTTGAATAAAACATATGCATCTTAAATCAAATTTTAACAGGAATGGTTAAAGCTCTCATTAAATAAAAAGTATAAAATGATTGACATAAAAATCTGCAAAATTTCCGACTGCAATTCAAAGGGTTATTTTCCACAAAACAACGGTCTCTCCTTTTTCTCTCTTACGTTTTCACCAGGAATTGTCCCGTTTGCTTTTAACCTCTAAGCAGTCTTGTGGTACTGAGCTGGTGTGTAGTCCCCGAGTCTATTGGCGCCTCTTTCTTGACAGGTCCACTGCAGGTGATCATTTCCAAATGTAACCTACGTGTTTGGCACACTGAACAGACCTAGTCCCTTAACAGCTGTGCACGTAAATAACTTGCTGCGTGTCAGGTGTAGCTAACCAATACCTATGTCGGGAAAAGTGTATATATAAATACCACACAACAGAAGAAGCACTAAAAATGGGCAAGTTCTTTCACCCGTGTAACACCGTCGGAGATCACTCGCAAGCTACCGTTTGGTATATATTTATTTAACAATTTATTCTTTAAATAACAATTTTATTCCCGTGCAGCGCCAACGATTCGAATCGGGAAATTATAGAGGACATAAATGAACTAAAGATTAACCAACTCCATTGTCTCACGAGTCACGTAGAATGCCCGGTAGTGGTAGACTAGACTATATAGAGCTACATTTCCCACACTGCCTGTCTTGGCATACGAGGACATCCTTCGACTTGACGGGACTGAGGACAGCAATGGTTAGCAAATAGCCAGCAAATAGCCAGCTTTAGCGTAAGTAAATAAAATAAAAATAGATGTTATTATTTGTCAGTATGACTGTGAATTATAAATAAGCGACGAGTAGTGTGGGAGTTAGTCATGCTAATAGGTTAGACAGTTACCACAGCGTAAGGAAATAACAGTTATTCGCTACCACAGTAGCAGTAGGCTACATCTTTGAACATATTCAAAAACCAATTTTTGTGTCTAGGTCAAAATGTATTAGAGAAATAAATCTAAATGTCTTACCTGGATAGCTATGGTTCCTGTACATAAATGCACGGCGTTTTAAATTACAAGTTAAATAAAAATTATATAAATAAATAAACGACCCAAACAAGGACAAACTACAAGCACCATAGGATCACTTCTTACGTTCGTAAAACACACCTCCTCTATTGTTATTGGCTACAATATCGTCCACTTCATAGTGTAGTTGGTTTTTTATTCCGTCCATCAAAACGGATGGTTCTGAAAGTTTCAACCCTGGCGAAATTTTTTTTAGAAGCAAGACACCTACTGTCGAGGAATGTGCTTAAAGCCTTCGATTTGTAACTGTGTTAGAATCCAATCTATTATTTGCTGGGTTTTGTGTGAAATGTATTCGCAGATCTCGTTTATTTTGAATAAATACTAGACAATAGGTAACCGAGACTTTCATACAGTTTAGAACTGTGGTGTTTATCCCGAAAATAAAACTACATGTTATGGAGGATCAGTTGCAGATAACATTTAAGACAATATGAATTGTTTTTAAAAGGTGCATTGTAATTTACGAAATTATGGATAAAAAGACCATTAAGAAGACATTAACATAATTTAAATGATAATTTATAACAAAATATGTGTTGTTACTCCACAATATTTGTGTTAAAACTTCCATCACTGATCCCAGTCTAGGGATCCCTCTAAAATAAAAGTCGAAATGTAACCAAGTGCATAGATATAAAACATATACTAACCTTGATATTTATCTGCAAATTTTTCTAATTTAATTCCCTACTCCTTAAAAGGCCAAAAATTAAGAATAAGGTAAGCATGATAAAGAATTTACGTTTCCAAAATACTGGTGTCAAAGTATGATGGGAGAAAAAAAAAAGACAAGTCATCCAACCTGAAAGCAGCGTTTATAGAAACAAAAAAATTGAAAAGACATGCTGTATAAAGAGAACCTTTAGTGTCATTGTCAGTGCTAATTTATTAATGTAGTTTTATATTAATCATAACAATAAAAAATAAATAGTCTTCAACCTCAAATATTTTGAACTGTTTCATAATTTAATAGCAATGACTTTTACTGATGCAAATTAAATGAAAATAAAACAACCCAAAGAGAGAGAAAACTATAACCATGATAATACAAGAGTGACCCATTCCAGTCTTTAAGGCACTGAATCCTTATTATTTTAGATTTACCTTTCAATTAGTTACTGATTCACACCTAAAACATCTGGTAAGGTGATTTGGTGTCCAACTAATGACTTGAAGTTGAAGGCTGATCTGAAATAGAAGGAAAACCGTATTCAAGTCACTTAAGGAAGAAATGAAAGAATATAATGTCCTTAGAGAGATTTTAGCATATGTTACTCTCATTAAAACGACTCACTCTCTTTCTACCAAATAATTGTCTTCAGAGCCATTGCAAATCGTTTTTTGCAAGTCCATGATTGGCCATGTTTGTTTTTAACCCCCCAATCCTCTAGTCACCTCCAAACTCTGAACCCTGAGCTGGCAATGTCTGACTTTGGTATGTTTGCTCAGAAGTGTCGCCCTCTATGGCCACCTCTTTCTTGCCATGTCCACCATAAGTGATCAATTCCAAAGTTTCAAATACAGTATTGCCACTTGACTCCTTGTTCTTTTCTACCATCTCAACACACTGAATATATTTAGTTTCATCCATTTCTCCATCACTGCAAAAGCTACCGATCTCTTCCAGCTCCACTGTAGCACATCCATTTTTCTCCTCGACACTAATGTGTCCTAAGGCACTTGGAAACACTAAACTACCCATCCTTCCCTCAACGTCAGTATCAATCACCAAATCTCTATGCCCATCAAGCTCAGAGTCTCTTTCACTTTGGCTTTCGCTAACAGTTTCTCCTGCTCTGACTGTTCCCACTTCTTTTCCCACATATCCCACAACAGGACAAAGTTCACCCATTCCTAAAGTCATGGGATTGCTCCCATTCTCTTCCAGATTCTCTTCAGGAATAACACCCAACAATTCTTCTGTATTGCTCCACACTTGTTCTTTATCATTTTGAAATGCCTTCTTCATATCAGCCTCCATCCACGACTCCTTGTCTCCTGTCTCCTCTCTAGTCTCCTCACTTTGTTCCTGTGTCTCTCCATCACGCCCCATGATCACAGTATCCCTCGATGTATGACTGTCAGAGCTGCTGCAAGACAGTGTGTCATCTTCAATTTGCCATTCTAGCTCTTCCTCATCATCCTCTTCCTCCGGCATCCTAATTTTGTCCTCCATAGAAACATCCCCTGATACTTCAGAAATCCACCCTCCTTCTAGAGAGACATTTTCTTCAGTTTCATCTGTCAGTCCTTTAAAGTTGTTAATGGCTACTTCCGGAACCTCTGGACTTTCAGTCTGCTCCATTGTTAAGGCATTTTGTTCTTTATCCAGACAAAGGATATCCTTATTAGTTCTGGCTTCCTCACTCATATTCTCCAAATTTTCCCATAGTTCTCCCCCCTCCTCTTCCTCATTCTCTGAGTCAGGTGCTGTGTGTCTACGGATTCGGTTCACGGCATCCCAGAGAGATTTTGGATAATGATGTTCCTCTGTGTGAAGAGGTTGTAAAGATTGTGGAGGTGGTGAGACTGTAACTTTCAGCTCAGTACTCTGGCATCCAGAGAACAACGTAGAATCAAAGACAGGAGGAGAGCTGGTAACAGAGCTTGAAACCACTGGTGAGGAAGGACAGGAAGGAAAATGGATAGAATCTGAGAGAGGTCTAATGTCGGTAACTAAATCAGGAGAAAACTTATCATCCGTACAAGAGTCTAAAGAATATTCAGAGGAAGAACAAGAGCCAGTGGGATTCTGGGGGAGAGAGTGAGAAAGCAGGGAAGGTGTGAGGCATGGGGATATAGATGGAGGAAGAGGAAAAAGCAGGGATTGACAGTTGGAGAATGCATGCAAGGGAGAGTCAAAACCCTCAGTAGGAGAAAAACACTGAGAGGGAGGTTTAGTTTCTTCTGATTGGATTAATTCCTCCTGATTGAGATGAGAATGGGGAATGGTATTTTCAGTGCAAATATGTTCACAAATAGGTTCTTGTTTCCCTGTTAAACTAACAATTGCTTCTTTCTCAGGCAGATTTTGTGATGATGACTCTGGGCTGTTGAATCCCTCTTCCTTCCTGCTAGCCTCTTTTCGTTCCTGATTAAGAACCTTTTCCTCATTTGTTATAATTTGGTTTTCTGATGTAGAATCAGTATCTAGCAAACAGGCCATTTTTTCAATTTGTCCTCTCTCTTTTGTTGCTTCTAGTCCCAATTCAACAGAAAGAGTTTCCTTAGTGAACTGTTGAGTGCTATCTATGTCAAGGATCGCCAGATCATGATGTGATTCATTTAGCATTGACTTCTGAATATTAGACTCCAACTGAGCTATTCCCAGAATCCTCAAAGTCCTCTCCTCCAAGCTCTCGTTGACAGGGATAACGGAGTGGGATTTAGAGCATTCATCCATATCCCCTGTTTTATGGTTTCCAGCACTGTTGGATAAATCAGTATCTGCATCCGTCTCAGTGAAATGTTTTTGGTTAAGTTCATTGTTTGGCTTTTGGGAGTGTGACTCTGGTATCTGTGACCCATTTCCAGTTCCTTGCAGAAATAGATCATGTGATGATGTATCAGATATTGCATTATTTTGATTAATCTCTATAGCTAGGTTACCAAGGCTCCCTGGAGTTTTATCATGAGGCAGGCATAGATACTGAACAAATTCTTTTTTGGGTGGGTAGATGAACTCTGCTCTGACAACAACGCAGGTAGCATCAATGATCAGAACACAACTATTTCTATCAGATGCTTTGTCTTCCTTGGTGTTATGGTCAGGTACACCTTGTTTGTTGTGGTTGACTAAATAATCACTATATGAATTACTCTTTTCATCTTGGGCATTGCCTATATGTTTCCTTTTCTCATAGTTGGGTTTCTTGTTCTCCTGTAAGCATTGTCTTGAGGGGTTATGTCTTGTTTTGATCACATGACTTGGCTCTTTCCACAAAGGATACTTAGCCAAAACTGGACCACAGGTTTTCTGGGCTTTCTTGTTTATGATAGGCGAAACACTGGCCATAGAGCCTCCTGTCATGGATTCATTCCTTTCTCTTGCACTTGGATAACTTTGGCATTTTTTATACCTTGCCTGATTCTTAAGTCCACACTGAATTGCCTTGACCAGCTCATCTCTGTGTATGGATGCCTGTCGGCTCTGCACCCAGGCTGGAGCAGCTTTGGATGAGTTACAGTCCACTTTGTTTGGGGAAAGAATCTGAACTTGGGGAGCATTGTCGAAAACAATGCACTGGTGCTGAAGTTGTGGTACTTCAGAATCAACCTCATCTGCAAGCTGAAAATATGTGTTACCTTCCACACTTCCATCCATCCTGAGTTTTTCTGCCCCTTCACATACTTTGTCAGTGAGCACTGGAACAGTAGACATTGACAAAGTGTGGGATTGTAAGGGTTCTTCAGGAGAAGTAGACAAACCAGTCACTCCTCCCAGCCGGGAAATCAAGCAAAAGACAGTCTCCCCTCTGGTCTTTTTCTTTGGCTTAGTCTTATCACTTCCATGAACCTCTGTTGATTGCACTCCGTTAGGATTAGCCATAATCTCTGTCTGTCTCTGGGCCTCTGCTTGATTACTTCCATCTGGTCGCAGGCTAAGTGGAGCAGGAGGCCCCTTCCATGCCTTGTAGTCATTCTGTCCTCGCCAATAGTCAAGATCTGACCATCTCTTCTTCTTCCATTCTTCAGGCTTCTTTTCATTTCCTAAGTCTCCATGAAATTCCTGTTTCCTAGATGCAGGAAGTGTGCAGTATTTATACTTTTGTGTATGATGGTACTCCCACACTGAATCTGTATAACCTATATTGTCTTTCATTTCATATTTCTGAGGCTGCTGCATTCCTGGTATATTATGGGAAGCACCGTAGGGGGGTGGTGGAATGTATAATGGGGGTTGGCTTTGCTGGAAGTAGGACTCATTTTCCTTGCTATTCTTCCTTAAGGACTCTTCGAAAATGGAGGGCTGAGACACATGGGGCGCTGGAGGTCTACTACTACCTTGTCCCCACCCACCCATGTGTTGATGCAGTTCCAATGGATATAATGCAGATTGTCTGTCTACACTACCGCCTCTACTCACCCACTCTGGGGCCATCTCTCTTTCCTGCACTTCTTGGACACCCTGTGTCCCCCACAACTCGGCCTCCAAACGCCTCTTTCTGGGCAGTGAGTGGCAATAGCGAGTAGCCCAGGCCTCCAGCTCACGGTAGCTGTTGTCACTCAGGCTCCTCTTTCCATCCCTCCTGTAGCGAACAGGGCTACGTGGCTCTCCTCTCATTCTCCACCCTTCCCTCTGCATCCTACTTCGACTCTCACACTCCTTCTGTGCTCTATCCATCTCTGCACGCTTCCACTCTCTCTCTCTCCTCTGATATCCTTTGATCTCTTGGGAGCAGGACTGACTAGCAACAGGGAAATTGGAAACTTGCGGTTCAGTCCAGTTCGTATAGTCCTGTAGAACCCCACCAGTTCTAGAGCCTGGCACGGTCCAGCATCGCAAGTACTGCTCGAAATCAGGTGGATGTTGCTTCTCTTGGTACCTGGGGAAAAAATATTGAGAGACCATTTTCATTGCTGTCATTGCTGAATTTCTCATCTACAACTTCTCATCACTAGGTTCAGATAAATATACTGACACACAAGATGTAACAATGAAATACCATATTGAATTGATCTTTTATTAAACCACTCTATTACACCTGGCCAAAGGTTCTAACACCTTGTTTAACATTTCATATCACGGGGATATTGTAAATTTTGTTCTGTATTAGTAAAAATGTATTTAAATGTTTAGCACAGATTTTCCACTAAGTTCTGATTCCATTACCGCAAAAGAAGAAGGCAGACCTAATTATTGGCCAAGGTGGTAAAACTTTTGTTAATATTTAAGACATTGTTGGAATATTTGGAGATGCTGGTAGTTTGTCAGGCTTGCACTGAGTCTCAATGCGACAATCTATTGCGTGAGCTCCAAGAGCACTTACATATGAGAGGGGTGGCGTCCTGGAACCGTCCCATATTTAGTATACAGGGGCGGCTGGCCCTGACTCGCTGACCAAGATGCCATCACAGAAGACCTGGATACACGGACTGCATGCTAGAACACAACGTAAAATGTATGTAATATTAATTGCCTAATAAGTAAAAGTTCATACCATTTGGGTACAACTATGTTATGCAGATGTCTGATCATGAAGAATTACAAATAACAAAATTCTGGCATGTATTTTCTAAATAAATTAATAAATTACGCTGCTTGGTAGTGAATAAAACAATTATTTTAGTATATGTATTTAAAATTATACATATTAAAATAAGTCATTGGCTGTTACAATTTCTCATTGAAAATTGTTTCATTTTCAAAAGAAAGGAAATTATTTTTTAAAACACGGATTGAGATGCTACTGCTTCTTTATAACTGACAAGTTCACTATGTGATTTCATCATTAAAAATGCAAGCCAATTTCAACACCTGATCAAATTAAATGTTAAATTAAATCTTCTTGTGCCTAAAAATCATATTGCAGTCATGGTTTAACTGCTAGTTAAAACAGTTATAGTAAAACAAACCTAGTATAAAGCTGACAAGTAGACGTACCTCTGGGTCCTGTGTCTTCCTTGTTGTAGGATAGGGGCTGGTGTTGTCCACCTCACTGAGCGGCAAATTGTTTTAAAAAGAGAATGATTTTCATTCCCCACCCCCACATGCCTACGTCTATTCGTCACTGCTAGAAGCCTCCCTCCTCCTTTCCAATATTCCTAATAAAAACAGTGCACAGGTTTTTTAATTAAGCTAAAATATACTGCCATACAACATCAACATCATCTAGAACCTCCCTGTCTTGAATGACAGTGTAATGAGACAAAACTTTCTCCAGTGTTGTACAGAAAACTATGAGAAGATACAGATATTCAGTAATAAGTTAAACAAATTATTTCTTCAAAGTTACCTGACTTATATATAGACTTCACACCTTAAGTTCAGAAATAATGCCAGAAGCACAAAATCTCACTTGTCCAACAGTTTTTTTATTATTAGGAAGGACTTAGGCAGTGTGATCGATCCTCATTTTCCCTACTGTCCAGCATCATGTTAAAATAGCTGGACACAATATTGCCTTTCTGATTTGTCATGATCCAGGCCTCCATATATATGGACATCCAATATATACACAACACAAATTATATTTATTGATATACATACAGTATGTATGACAGTTGACAAGGATCATAAATGTATGGGAGGAACGTGAATATAGATAGGAATCTCTTGTTTTGTCTGGTGAGCTCAAGCACACAATTTTTCTTTCTTTAAAACTCTCCAGCGGAACAAAGAGGCTTTACTCTCTGAACAGATACTCTACATCAGCAAAGGGGAAGGATGACATAGGGAGTTAGGAACTGTTAGCGTCAACAAAATATTATACAAACAGGTGTTAATAAAGACTCAATGTTGTATAAAAAAATGTTCTATTTTTATTTATTTTACAAATCGGCTTTCTGATAAACTGTTCTATGAAAAATATAACAAATCTAACTTCCTCAGCTGTAACTATGGAGTTAAAAGCTGTATATTAAACATATCCAATGTTCACAGCATTGCCCAAACCATTCATTTCTGAAAGAAAAATCCAACAAACAGAACAGTGATCTGATAAATAGCCTGTAGCTTTTCTTAATTCCCTCAACTACTGTATCAAATCTCTTTAAAAAGGTATTGCAGCTCAGTCTAGGTAGGCCTCTGTTCCACACCCCTTTGTAGTCCGATGCCTTTCTCACTGTACCAGCTTCTCTCTCCTCAGGGTGGCAGAGTACAAGTTTATATTCTGCACATGATCTCGGCACACAACTTCCGAGTAGAAACTAAGAGGCAGAATGTTTTCAAAGAAGGCGGGTGTCCCATGTTCTCGCCGCATCTTAGACGAAAGGTAAAGTGTGCCCCCTCCCTTGCACAGATGCGTCAGGGTGTTTAATAGCAGGGTGTAGGTGTCTGACAAATATACAATGTCAGCACCTAAAACAAAATCCCAATCTGTGGAAAACTGACCCTGATCCAACCCCCAGGACAGGGGAAGGACAGTAGGGGGAGTAGAGGGCCACCCACATGGAGGCTCATTAGCAGAGACATTCTTCTGCAGCTGAGGAATGGCATGGGGAAGGTCCGTCAAGGTCACTTCTGCACCTATGAAGAAACCTATAATTAAGAAATGCAGCTGATAGCTAAGTTTGTTCCAGTAATAAACTCGTTTGTAAAGAAAGCAATGTTAACTATTTATTTACAAAAATAAGAGCTAAACTCACAATTGGTTTGTTGAATGTACTTTTATTTGGAAGTGGTAAACCTCTAGGAATATACACTTGTGAAGAGAGCTCAGTTTCATTGAGGTTCCAAATAAGATTTACCATTAAAAACTTGGAAACTGGAAAGGATAATCTTACTTACCCAATCTAGCTGCCAAGATGCCCACAATACCAGTTCCTGCCCCCAACTCAATGACACGCTTTCCGGTCATGTCAAATGACTCTTTTTCCAAGTAGCGGCAGAGATGGAGAGCCTGGTGTTACCAGATAAAATAGTATTAGCGTCGAGATATACATTTTTTAACTATAGCTATCTGCCTACACAATATCCTAACCCCCGGTAACCTCGACGAGATCCTATCACAATGTTGGAACAAATATAAAATAAACCATGGAACTAATAGTTAACTATCTAGATTGTGTAACGCACATGTTGGTACTCAAATATACTTGAGTGCAGGAAAACGTTTACTCTAATGGGGCGATTTTACACTCACAGCGTCCCACACTGGCGCAGCCACACCGAGATTAGCGCTGAAAACCTGTCTGATCTTTAACTTTTGACTGCAAAAATTATAAATACTCTCCTCCGAGAATGTATCAGCGAACAGCCCATCGCACACGGGAAACACACAATCATCTTGTTCTTCTGTCTCAGTCATTGTCGGCCAACTATTTCAATGTGCTCGTTTAAAAAAAGCAATACGAAAGCGTTTTAGGGGTCTAAAGAATTTCACATAGCTAATCAAACCAAAACCTACACATATTTAAAATAAAATCTGTAAGTGAATCATTCGCATCACATAAACTACCAGCGTAGATTTACATTTTTAGCAACATTTTATTTACACCACTTCACTCAACTACTCCACCGAATTGCTTCAGCACAAGCGAAGAATTGTGCTACATGTTGATGACGTCATTTCAAGAACTTTTTTTAAAACTAGAATGTCGCTCTGCTTTAAACGCAAACTCCTTACTGGGTTTTTATCTGAACTACAATTTAGCGGGACGGGGATTTTGTGATTACATACATTGTGATTTTTTCCGTCGGTGTCCGACCTCTTATTACTTGTTCATCCTTACTGCGTAGCCTTTGATAACTTATCGCAATAAAAAACAAACAAAATGTTGTTTGCTTGACTGAATAATCATCTGTCAATTAATCGATAGACCTGTAGTAGTAAAAAATACTGTTCTTAAATGGAAAACCAAAATTAAAAACCTTTTGGTTAATCCAAAAACTTACAGATGCATTGACATCATTTTACGTTATTTTATTAAAAAATAAAATTTTATTCTGGAGCACTAATATCTGCCTCCTGGTTATAACTAAATTTTTTAATTAATTACATTTTATGCAAGGCTATATTTCCCATCAAAAAATTGTTGCATACCTAATCTACATTTAAAAATATATTAGATAATTAGCAAAAATCTGTCGTAACATAAATTATACCTTGCTCCCCATCAGTTAATCCTTAATGATGACACATCACTAGACACACTAGTAGCATTAAAGCAGATTTGACTGGCTGGCATCACTACTTATATTAAAGATCACTGTGCAATGGCACACAACACCTCTTCTCTGCAGTCATTAGGCATCTTTACTTTGTGTTAGTTTGATGGAGCTGTCAACTGCCAGGGGAGGGTACTGGTAATAATAATAATAAATTTGGTACTGGTATAATAATAATAATAATAATAATAATAATAATAATAATAATGTGAAATGACACAGGGAAAAAGTATTGAACACGCTTACTGATATTTAATACTTTGTAAAAAACCCTTTGTTGGTAATCACAGCTTCAAGACACCTCCTGTATGGAGAAACTAGTCGCATGCATTGCTCTGGTGTGATTTTGGCCCATTCTTCCACACAAACAGTCTTCA